>JBBPBX010112900.1:0-10532 GCA_038048925.1 Garcialebias charrua
CCATAGAAACTATACCTGGATCATAGAAACTATACCTGGACTATAGAAACTACACCTGAACCATGGAAACTATACCTGGATCATAGAAACTATACCTGGACTATAGAAACTACACCTGAACCATAGAAACTATATGTGGACCATAACTATACCTGGTCCATATAAACTATACCTGGTCCATAGAAACTATACCTGGTCCATAGAAACTATACCTGGACTGTATAGAACTACACCTGAACCATAGAAACTATACCTGGACCATAGAAACTATACCTGGACCATAGAAACTATACCTGGACCATAGAAACTATACCTGGACTATAGAAACTACACCTGAACCATAGAAACTATACCTGGATCATAGAAACTATACCTGGACTATAGAAACTACACCTGAACCATAGAAACTATATGTGGACCATAGAAACTATACCTGGATCATAGAAACTATACCTGGACTATAGAAACTACACCTGAACCATAGAAACTATATGTGGACCATAACTATACCTGGTCCATTTAAACTATACCTGGTCCATAGAAACTATACCTGGACTGTATAGAACTACACCTGAACCATAGAAACTATACCTGGACCATAGAAACTATACCTGGACCATAGAAACTATACCTGGACCATAGAAACTATACCTGGACTATAGAAACTACACCTGAACCATAGAAACTATACCTGGATCATAGAAACTATACCTGGACTATAGAAACTACACCTGAACCATAGAAACTATATGTGGACCATAACTATACCTGGTCCATATAAACTATACCTGGTCCATAAACTATACCTGGTCCATAGAAACTATACCTGGACTGTATAGAACTACACCTGAACCATAGAAACTATACCTGGACCATAGAAACTATACCTGGACTATAGAAACTACACCTGAACCATAGAAACTATACCTGGACTATAGAAACTACACCTGAACTATAGAAACTACACCTGAACCATAGAAACTATATGTGGACCATAACTATACCTGGTCCATAGAAACTATACCTGGACTGTATAGAACTACACCTGAACCATAGAAACTATACCTGGACCATAGAAACTATACCTGGACCATAGAAACTATACCTGGACTATAGAAACTACACCTGAACCATAGAAACTATATGTGGACCATAGAAACTATACCTGGACTATAGAAACTACACCTGAACCATAGAAACTATACCTGGACCATAGTAACTATACCTGGTCCATAGAAACTATACCTGGACCATAGTAACTATACCTGGACCATATAAACTATACCTGGACCCTAGTAACTATACCTGGTCCATAGTAACTATACCTGGTCCATAGAAACTATACCTGGTCCATAGAAACTATACCTGGACCATAGTAACTATACCTGGACCATATAAACTATACCTGGACCCTAGTAACTATACCTGGTCCATAGAAACTATACCTGGTCCATAGAAACTATACCTGGTCCATAGTAACTATACCTGGTCCATAGAAACTACACCTGAACCATAGAAACTACCCCTGAACCATATAAACTACACCTGGTCCATAGTAACTATACCTGGTCCATAGAAACTATACCTGGTCCATAGAAACTACACCTGAACCATAGAAACTATACCTGGTACCTGGACAGAGGGGCCAAGATGGGGTAGAGGCAGGGCAGCCGGCTCAGGACCAGAAGGTCTTGGGTTCGATCCACGGTCACGGCATACCTCGTTGTGTCCCTGGACAAGACACTTAACCCTGAGTTGCTCCCGGTAGGAGAGGCAGTGCCTTGCAAGGCAGTCTACCGCTACCGGTGTATGAATGTGTGTATGAATTGGTGGATGGCTGGTACTGTGAAGCACTTTGGGGGTCCTCAAAGGGGGCTGGAAAGTGCTATATACTGTAAGTAAGCTCCATTTACCATTTACCATTTACCTGGACCATATAAACTATAACTGGACAAAGAAACTATACCTGGACCATAAAAACTGACTGGACCATAGAAATTATACCTGGAACATAGAAACTACACCTGGACCATTTAAATTATACCTGAACCATAGAAACTATAACTGGACCATAGAAACTACACCTGAACCATAGAAACTATACCTGGTACCTGGACAGAGGGGCCAAGATGGGGTAGAGGCAGGGCAGCCGGCTCAGGACCAGAAGGTCTTGGGTTCGATCCACGGTCACGGCATACCTCGTTGTGTCCCTGGACAAGACACTTAACCCTGAGTTGCTCCCGGTAGGAGAGGCAGTGCCTTGCAAGGCAGTCTACCGCTACCGGTGTATGAATGTGTGTATGAATTGGTGGATGGCTGGTACTGTGAAGCACTTTGGGGGTCCTCAAAGGGGGCTGGAAAGTGCTATATACTGTAAGTAAGCTCCATTTACCATTTACCATTTACCTGGACCATATAAACTATAACTGGACAAAGAAACTATACCTGGACCATAAAAACTGACTGGACCATAGAAACTATACCTGGAACATAGAAACTACACCTGGAACATAGAAACAATACCTGGACCATTTAAATTATACCTGAACCATAGAAACTACACCTGGACCATAGAAACTATAACTGGACCATAGAAACTATACCTGGACCATAGAAACTACACCTGGAACATAGAAACTACACCTGGAACATAGAAACTACACCTGGACCATTTAAATTATACCTGAACCATAGAAACTACACCTGGAACATAGAAACTATACCTGGAACATAGAAACTACACCTGGAACATAGAAACTATACCTGGAACATAGAAACTACACCTGGAACATAGAAACTACACCTGGAACATAGAAACTACACCTGGAACATAGAAACTACACCTTGACCATTTAAATTATACCTGAACAATAGAAACTACACCTGGAACATAGAAACTACACTTGGAACATAGAAACTACACCTGGACCATTTAAATTATACCTGAACCATAGAAACTACACCTGGAACATAGAAACTACACCTTGACCATTTAAATTATACCTGAACCATAGAAACTACACCTGGAACATAGAAACTATACCTGTAACATAGAAACTACACCTGGACCATAGAAACTACACCTGAACCATAGAAACTACACCTGGAACATAGAAACTATACCTGGACCATTGAAACTATACCTGAACCATAGAAACTACATCTGGAACATAGAAACTACACCTGGAACATAGAAACTATACCTGGACCATTTAAATTATACCTGAACCATAGAAACTATACCTGAACCATATAAACTACACCTGGAACATAGAAACTACACCTGAACCATAGAAACTACATCTGGAACTTAGAAACTACACCTGGAACATAGAAACTATACCTGGACCATTTAAATTATACCTGAACCATAGAAACTATACCTGAACCATATAAACTACACCTGGAACATAGAAACTACACCTGAACCATAGAAACTACATCTGGAACTTAGAAACTACACCTGGAACATAGAAACTATACCTGGACCATTTAAATTATACCTGAACCATAGAAACTATACCTGAACCATATAAACTACACCTGGAACATAGAAACTACACCTGGAACATAGAAACTACACCTGGAACATAGAAACTACACCTGGAACATAGAAACTACACCTGGAACATAGAAACTACACCTGGAACATAGAAACTACACCTGGAACATAGAAACTACACCTGGAACATAGAAACTACACCTGGAACATAGAAACTACACCTGGAACATAGAAACTACACCTGGAACATAGAAACTACACCTGGAACATAGAAACTACACCTGGAACATAGAAACTACACCTGGAACATAGAAACTACACCTGGAACATAGAAACTACACCTGGAACATAGAAACTACACCTGGAACATAGAAACTACACCTGGAACATAGAAACTACACCTGGAACATAGAAACTACACCTGGAACATAGAAACTATACCTGGACCATAGAAACATACCTGGACCATAGAAACTATACCTGGACCATAGTAACTATACCTGGACTATAGAAACTACACCTAAACCATAGAAACTACACTTGGAACATAGAAACTACACCTGGAACATAGAAACTACACCTGGAACATAGAAACTACACCTGGAACATAGAAACTACACCTGGAACATAGAAACTATACCTGGACCATAGTAACATACCTGGTCCATAGAAACTATACCTGGACCATAGTAACTATACCTGGACTATAGAAACTACACCTGGTCCATAGATACTATACCTGGTCCATAGAAACTACACCTGAACCATAGAAACTATATGTGGACCATAACTATACCTGGTCCATATCAACTATACCTGGTCCATAAACTATACCTGGTCCATAGAAACTATACCTGGACTGTATAGAACTACACCTGAAC
Source organism: Garcialebias charrua (assembly GCA_038048925.1). Lineage (NCBI taxonomy): Eukaryota > Metazoa > Chordata > Actinopteri > Cyprinodontiformes > Rivulidae > Garcialebias > Garcialebias charrua. The sequence continues at coordinate 4,384 of JBBPBX010112900.1, forward strand.
CATAGAAACTATACCTGGATCATAGAAACTATACCTGGACTATAGAAACTACACCTGAACCATAGAAACTATACCTGGACCATAGTAACTATACCTGGTCCATAGAAACTATACCTGGACCATAGTAACTATACCTGGACCATATAAACTATACCTGGACCCTAGTAACTATACCTGGTCCATAGTAACTATACCTGGTCCATAGAAACTATACCTGGTCCATAGAAACTATACCTGGACCATAGTAACTATACCTGGACCATATAAACTATACCTGGACCCTAGTAACTATACCTGGTCCATAGTAACTATACCTGGTCCATAGAAACTATACCTGGTCCATAGAAACTATACCTGGTCCATAGAAACTATACCTGGTCCATAGTAACTATACCTGGTCCATAGAAACTACACCTGAACCATAGAAACTACCCCTGAACCATATAAACTACACCTGGTCCATAGTAACTATACCTGGTCCATAGAAACTATACCTGGTCCATAGAAACTACACCTGAACCATAGAAACTATACCTGGTACCTGGACAGAGGGGCCAAGATGGGGTAGAGGCAGGGCAGCCGGCTCAGGACCAGAAGGTCTTGGGTTCGATCCACGGTCACGGCATACCTCGTTGTGTCCCTGGACAAGACACTTAACCCTGAGTTGCTCCCGGTAGGAGAGGCAGTGCCTTGCAAGGCAGTCTACCGCTACCGGTGTATGAATGTGTGTATGAATTGGTGGATGGCTGGTACTGTGAAGCACTTTGGGGGTCCTCAAAGGGGGCTGGAAAGTGCTATATACTGTAAGTAAGCTCCATTTACCATTTACCATTTACCTGGACCATATAAACTATAACTGGACAAAGAAACTATACCTGGACCATAAAAACTGACTGGACCATAGAAATTATACCTGGAACATAGAAACTACACCTGGACCATTTAAATTATACCTGAACCATAGAAACTATAACTGGACCATAGAAACTACACCTGGACCATAGAAACTATAACTGGACCATAGAAACTACAGCTGGAACATAGAAACTACACCTGGAACATAGAAACTATACCTGGAACATAGAAACTACACCTGGAACATAGAAACTATACCTGGAACATAGAAACTACACCTTGACCATTTAAATTATACCTGAACAATAGAAACTACACCTGGAACATAGAAACTACACCTGGAACATAGAAACTATACCTGGACCATAGAAACTATACCTGAACCATAGAAACTACATCTGGAACATAGAAACTACACCTGGAACATAGAAACTATACCTGGACCATTTAAATTATACCTGAACCATAGAAACTACACCTGAACCATAGAAACTACATCTGGAACATAGAAACTACACCTGGAACATAGAAACTATACCTGGACCATTTAAATTATACCTGAACCATAGAAACTACACCTGAACCATAGAAACTACATCTGGAACATAGAAACTACACCTGGAACATAGAAACTATACCTGGACCATTTAAATTATACCTGAACCATAGAAACTATACCTGAACCATATAAACTACACCTGGAACATAGAAACTACACCTGGAACATAGAAACTACACCTGGAACATAGAAACTACACCTGGACCATAGAAACTACACCTGGAACATAGAAACTACACCTGGAACATAGAAACTACACCTGGAACATAGAAACTATACCTGGACCATTTAAATTATACCTGAACCATAGAAACTACACCTGGAACATAGAAACTACACCTTGACCATTTAAATTATACCTGAACCATAGAACCTACACCTGGACCATAGAAACTACACCTGGAACATAGAAACTACACCTAAGCCATAGAAACTACACCTGGAACATAGAAACTACACCTGGAACATAGAAACTACACCTGGAACATAGAAACTACACCTGGAACATAGAAACTACACCTGGAACATAGAAACTACACCTGAACCATATAAACTACACCTGTACCATAGAAACTATACCTGGACCATAGAAACTACACCTGGAACATACATAGAAACTACACCTGAACCATAGAAACTACACCTGGAACATACATAGAAACTACACCTGAACCATAGAAACTACACCTGGAACATAGAAACTATACCTGGACCATAGAAACTACACCTGGAACATAGAAACTACACCTGGACCATAGAAACTACACCTGGGCCATAGAAACTACACCTGGAACATAGAAACTATACCTGGACCATATAAATTACACCTGAACCATAGAAACTACACCTGTACCATATAAACTATACCTGGACCATAGAAACTACACCTGGAACATAGAAACTACACCTGGACCATAGAAACTATACCTGGACCATATAAATTACACCTGAACCATAGAAACTCCATAGAAACTATACCTGGACCATAGAAACTACACCTGGAACATAGAAACTACACCTGGAACATAGAAACTACACCTGAACCATAGAAATCACAGCTGAACCATAGAAACTACCATAGAAGCTACACCTGGACCATATAAACCACACATAGACCATATAAACTACACCTGGACCATAAGCTACAACTGGACCATAGAAACCACACATAGACCATATAAACCACATATGGACAATATAAATCAAATCTTAACTATAGAAACCACACCTGGACCATATAAACTAAACTTGCTCTATAGAAAACACTCATGGACCATAAAAACTATACCTGGACTATAGAAACCACTCATTGACCACTTCCTGTTTGTCTCTCTCCTGTCCTCTCTAACCCCAGCAGGTCAAGACTGACCCTCCTGGTCCTGGTTCTGGTTCTGGTGGTTCCCTCATGTCTCCTCGTGCAGCTCATTGAAATTTTGAATAAATCGGTTGTTTTTTCTTCTTCTATGATTGGTGTTTTATAACTGAAATTATTTGACTAACTGGTTCAGAATCTGGTTCTAATTCTGGATCTCATTTGGATTTATGATTTATACTTTTTTTTTTAAAGTTGTCCTCTGATGACTGTTGTAAACTGTTATTGTGTGAATAAACTGATTTGACTTATTTTATCCATTTTTTTCCTCCTCCCCACACTGAGAAAAGTAAACCATCCTGTAGTGTAATGTTTTTTTTTTCATAGTTGAAATGTATTAGTTTGCACTTTTAGTTGTCTAATTTATGTTTATGGGTTAATTTAATCTTTTTACATTACTGTGGTGCAGGGGGGAAACCAAGCCCTCCCTCCCCCCCAGAAACACTCTCCAGCTCCTCCCTGAGGATCCCATGGGTTCCTAGACCAAAGAGGATAAATCATCTCCCCACAGAGTTCTGGATCTTTCCCTGGTTCTTTTCCCAGTACCCCAAAAAAACTCCGTATGGAGACATAATCCAAGTCTGAACCTCCTCTTGCTGACTCCTTTAAATGAGGAGGAGCAGCAGCTTTACTGCGAGTTCTCTGAGGTTGGGTCCAGGTCCGTACCTCTTGACCATTGGTGAGGGTTGGAGCATAGACAGACCAGTTAATGCAAAGCTTCAGCTCCTTTTTCATCACGGCAGACTGGAGCAACACCCTCATGAGTGTATAGGTTCTCATGCTCCATGTGACCATCACTCAGGAACAAGGTTCTCAGATACTGGATCTCCTCTATTTGATGTAGAAACAATCTCACCCTTTTCCAGTGGAGAACCAGGACCTCAGACTCTGAGGAAGACTCTGAGCCCAGCTGCAAATCACCCTGGAGTCCGCTGAGGGTCATGGCCTGAAGACACCAACAGAACCACATCATCTGCATAAAGCAGACATGATACCCTGAGGTTCCCAAATTAGACCCATCTCCATGACTGGACCTTGAGGTACAGTTCATGAAGTCTACAAACAGGATCAGAGACCAGGAGCAGCCCTAGAGTCCAACCTACAGAAAACATAGCAATGTATTACAACACAATATCATACAAGAAACGATACATTATGATATGAAGCAATGCGATATAACACAATGCCGTAAATTACAATACAGTACATCAATATCATACAAGAAACGATACATTATGATATGAAGCAATGCGATATAATACAATGCCGTAAATTACAATACATCAATATCATACAAGAAACGATACATTATGATATGACGCAATGCGATACAATACAATGCCGTAAATTACAATACATTGTGACGTAATACTATATGATGCAATATTGCAATGCAAAATAATGCAATATGATGCAATGTGATATGAAAAAATGCTATACAGTGTAATACAATACAATAAAATAGGATGCAATATGATGCAGTACAATGTGATACAATACAGTACAATGCAATGCCATACGATACAATGCAATACACTATGGTATGATACAGTACATTATGGCACAAAATGACAAATTGTATGATGATAGATACAATACAGTACCAAAGATTTTATACTGCAATATGATATTAAATGGTAGAATTTCATATTGTACACTGTGCTATGATAATATTATGTTATGGTGCAAGCTGATTAAAACAATAAGATTATGTACGATACGATACCCTGAGGCTGTTAGACTCATGAATCTATGACCAGCATAATCACTGTGAATAAATCACATCATGTTGCTGCTGATGTGTTTCATGTTGCTGCTGATCTGTTTCATGTTGCTGTGTTCATTCGTGCTCATCTGCTCACACAGACTCATGTTCGTGCTGCTGTTCGGCGTATTGTTTTTGTTCTACTAGTGCTTAGTGTATTTTTAGTGAACATTTTTCTTAGTTCATATCTTAGATCTTATTACTGTATTTTTCTTTACAGTTTATACTGTACTCTTGTCGGATGTAAATGGGGCCCCGCACAATTTCATTCCACCACATGTACCACATGTGGTGCGAATGACAAATAAAGAAACTTTGGCTTTGACGATGCATTTTGTTAATTGTGAACCTGTAATTATTGATCTCTTGTTTTCTTCTAAATCTGCAGGTCAGGAAGTTGTTCAGTTTGAGGAGGACTTTTCCTCAGCTGATTTTCACAGTTCTTCTGTGAAATTTAAACATCTGGAACATCTCTGAGAAGTCACAGATGTTCTTGTTCGTGATGTTTTAACAGCTTTGTTCCTTGAGCAGAATAAAGAGGAACCTGTAGGTTTTTTTTTTCCTGCAGAAGCTCTGGCTCCTTCAAAAAGGATTAGATCATCCTGAATAGTTCATGATTCTCTGAGGAGGTTTTAAACAGAGGATCCTTGCAGGTTTGGATCCACCAAACTGCGGCTGAGGAAACAGATCCTGGTATGAACCGTGGAAACTGGAGGTTTGAGAAGTCTAAAACTAAAACAGAAAATGTTTTCTAAAAAATTGTGAAGATGGAAGAGAACCTGATCCACTTTGTGGTCCAGGAACACAGCAGGGGTTCTGAACTGAAGAAGGACCAGAGAGACTTCTAGTTGAAAGTTGGCAGTAAGTCTTTCAGGCTCCTGTTGAATCAGAGACCGACAGATGAGTCTGGCCCTGAGGAACCCTCTGGAACTCAAAGATAGGAACACAAAGGTAAAACATTACACAGTTTGTTGAAAATATCAAGAACTACATACAAAAGAAGACCCCCCACCCCCCATCAACATCACTGGTACTACAAGTACCTGGAGTCCACCAGGGGTCTGCAACCTTTTCAAACCAAAGAGCCATTTTTGCATCTTCGTTCACTAAATCCAATGTGCAGAGCCGCAACAACCTGCTACAAATGTGGTCATCAACTGGTGGCCCATGGGCCACTTTCAGTTTTTTGGAGAAGACTTTTGTGGCCAGTAAGGGTGATATTTTAAAGCTAAAAATATCTAATGATTTTTAACATTTATTGACATTTTTACAATTTAAGACAAATTAAAAGACCTGATTATTGTAAAGTGGGTGAATGTTGTTTAAATAAATAAATAAAAAACTACAGTGAACTATGTAGACCAGGGGTGCTCATTAGGTAGATCGCGATCTACTGGTAGATCTCTGAGGTAGTACTGGTAGATCCCAGCGTGACATTAAAAAAAATAATTGTCAGCCTATCAAACATCCTGTCACTTGACATACATACTTGACAGCCATTCACAACCCTCTTCTTTTGTGAATTGACGCTATATAAATAAACTGAAATGAATTGAATCTTAGAACATCTTTACTCAGCAAACACAACAGTTTTAGTC
>JBBPBX010112901.1:0-10532 GCA_038048925.1 Garcialebias charrua
CTTTAAAAACTGTGTTAGGATAGGCTAAGTGCTTGGTGACTGTACAGTACTGTACATTTATCTATTTATAAATAAAAAACAATAAAAAATAAAAATACTGTATATACTGTATATTTTTAATAAATAGATAAATGTACAGTACTGTACAGTCACCAAGCACTTAGCCTATCCTAACACAGTTTTTAAAGATGAAGGAGTCAGTTGAATTGTCTCCCTCCTCCCTGCAGGCTCCATAGGGAGCTTGCTCCCTTTATGTGAAAGGGAGACAATTCAACTTATTCCTTCATCTTTAAAAACTGTGTTAGGATAGGCTAAGTGCTTGGTGACTGTCCAGTACTGTACATGTATTCATTTATAAAAAAAAAATTAAAAATTTTTTTTTTTTTACTATGTGATCCTACTTACGAATTTTTGACTTACGAGCGCCCCCTAGTGACGGAACTCGCTCGTAAGTCGGGGACTACCTGTAGTTATATTTTAAAACCCTGGCTGCGCGCAACAGTTAGACAATATTAGTTATATTTTAATGACATTCATTAAAAATGAAAGGCGCTGAAAGGCGGAAATGGGTGCGCGCTTCGTGGTTATTTACGTTGTGACATACCGTAAAAACCGTTCTATAATACGCAGTATTTTTGCTAATTTGAATGTACAGCGTATCAAACACCGAAGAGTATTATTTATGGATTTTTCCCATATTTTTAGACCAATTTTTCGCTCTGATACTTCGTTTTTCATTTTTGGCAAAAATGGTGCAGTACCAGTTTCGGCCGCTATATGGGCGCTGTAGGCAGCAGCCAGCAGAGGACTCGGAGAGCGAAGAGGAAGAGGGGCCACTTCCAGAAGTTTCTACTTGCATGTGTCCGAAAAAGGCCTCCTTTGGTCGGACTGATTACTCTGTCGCTGCCCGCTCCCTGCTATGGATGTACCGGTAGCTGTTTTTGTTTGCAAGATACCACTCATAAACCACACCGCAGATTTTTAAATCCAGCTGATTTCACATTTGGTTCAGCTCAGGAGCCCGTCTGCTATAGTGAGGTAAGAAATATATTTTTTAAGCGTTTATTTAGCTAAATTTAAAGAAAGAAAGCTCCGGTTTGACCCGCCTGGCGCCTGCATAAAAATCGGCAAACTTTTTTTTTTTTAATCCAGCTGATTTGAACATTTCGTTAAACTCAGGAACACGTCTTCTATAAAGTCAGCTTAGAAATATATTTTTTCTCGCAAAGAAATAATTGTTTTTACCGTGTTTCTTTGTGAAGTTCTTCGTACTGGCTTGGTCCCGTCGCCGCCATCTTGATCAGGACAAAGCTGACGCGTCGCGTGGCGATGACGCGTATTAAACACCGGAGCGTATTTTCCTCCGGCGAATACGGTAAGCTGATTTGTGATCAGTTATTAACAAAAATTTAACTCAGAAACACTAATATATATATATCCAGCTAACAAATATTTTTTAGCGGAGTCTCCTCTCTTAAAACACGAACATAAGCTGATTTGTGATCAGTTATTAACAAAAATTAAACTCAGAAACACTAATATATATATATCCAGCTAACAAATATTTTTTAGCGGAGTCTCCTCTCTTAAAACACGAACACTCCACCCACGTGAAGAGAGCACCCCACCCACTTCCAGAGAACTGCCCACCCACTTCAAGGCGGCTCTGCGGCAAATGCGTAATGAACGCGGGTGACCCAGAGCTGGCTCTGGGCCACCCAGTGACGAGCTGGACTGGGGAGGGCCGTGCAATGCGAAAACGGCTTCTGTGTATATTTTTTCTGCTTACAGATTGTAATTATATGAGCTTTAATGTACTTAACTATGGCCTGGAGGAAAAGTTTGAGATGAGATTCGATTTTTTATTTGTGTTTTCAGAGACGGACTCGTCTCGTGTTAACTTCTGGTTTTATTTCTGTTTACGTCATAAATAGCTTCGAAACCACTCGGTGTATATTTTTTCTGCTTACAGATTGTAATTATATGAGCTTTAATGTACTTAACTATGGCCTGGAGGAAAATTTGAGATGAGATTCGATTTTTTATTCGTGTTTTCAGAGACGGACTCGTCTCGTGTTAGCTTCTGGTTTTATTTCTGTTTATGTTATGAATAGCTTCAAAACCACTCGGTGTATATTTTTTCTACTTACAGATTGTAATTATATGAGCTTTAATGTACTGAACTATGGCCTGGAAGAAAAATTTGAGATGAGATTCGATTTTTTATTCGTGTTTTCAGAGACGGACTCGTCTCGTGTTAGCTTCTGGTTTTATTTCGGTTTATGTTATGAATAGCTTCGAAACCACTCGGTGTATATTTTTTCTGCTTACAGATTGTAATTATATGAGCTTTAATGTACTTAACTATGGCCTGGAAGAAAATTTTGAGATGAGATTCGATTTTTTATTCGTGTTTTCAGAGACGGACTCGTCTTGTGTTAGCCTGGTTAAAACCAGACCCTTGTCCTTCACTTCGCTTTGTACTAGGGTCTGGGACTTCTCATAGACAAGGATTTCTCCGGTAGATTTTTGACCGGACCAATCAGAGAACAGAAGGCGGAGTTTTGAACGACGTCGACTGACGTCGTCAGTTAAAATGGCTGCCGCCACGAAGGAATTTTCATGAAAACAAGGTAAAAAACTATTATTTCTTTGCTGAGAAAAAATATATTTCTTAGCTGACGTTATATCAGAAGTGTTCCTGAGCTTAACAGTTCCTAAATCAATTCACGAAATGGTCAAATCTGCTGGATTTAAATAGTTTCGGTTTGACATTTTCCAAACAGCCTCGGGTGCGCTACGAAAATAAATGATAAAAAATCGAATTTTATCTCAAATGTTTCATCTAGGCCAACAGTCAGTAAATTAGAGCCATATAATTACACACTGGTAGCAGAAAAAATATCCACCGAGTGGTTTCTGAGCTATTTATCTGATAGCCTGGACCTCGCCAGGCTAAACTAACAAAACTCCGCCTTCTGTTCTCTGATTGGTCCGGTCAAAAATCGACCGGAGAAATCCTTGTCTATGAGAGAAGTCCCAGACCCTAGTACAAAGCGAAGTGAAGGACAAGGGTCTGGTTTTAACCAGGCTAGTCTCGTGTTAGCTTCTGGTTTTATTTCTGTTTATGTTGTGAATAGCTTCGAAACCACTCGGTGTATATTTTTTCTGCTTACAGATTGTAATTATATGAGCTTTAATGTACTTAACTATGGCCTGGAAGAAAAATTTGAGATGAGATTCGATTTTTTTATTCGTGTTTTCAGAGACGGACTCGTCTCGTGTTAGCTTCTGGTTTTATTTTGGTTTACATTATAAATATGTGATGCCCACTGGTGTGTGCTCACAAAAGTGGAAAAACAAACAAACAAACATGCATTTCTTTAAATGTTTATGGGGTTCTGATAAGAAGATATTTTATTTGTTGTTAACAGGGGTTAGTGACGAGGGGTGTAATAACGGTGTTTCACCAGTAGGTGGCGCATGGGGACTTTGAGCTGCCTGTTGCTCAGCCGTTTCTCATAAGCTGAGAGAAACTGGAGCAACACAGACTGCGTCTCCCTGTGCTCATTTACTTGTTGTTTTTCCAGCATCATCTGCTGCTAACGGGTCCGGGATTCTGACACCCGTTACAGTTGTGGGGGCTCGTCCGGGATTCTACTCCCTGCCAGACTGGGACGTGGTTCCAGTGATACAGATGCTGTGGACCTCATACATTCCATCGTCCATCTCACCAGATGAGGAAGGCGTCATACCCTGTCCACCGGTGAAGGAAGAGACAAAGAGGAAAAGGGCTCCAGGACTTTGAATAGTGTAGCCAACTACTGGGAAGAAGGAACAGCTATGGCAGATGGTGAGAGGAAAAGCTTGGTGTGGTCCATCAAGAAGGACTTGCTCAACCTACCTGCAGATGAACTGTTCCAGATTGCCAGGTCAGTGGGTCTAGTTTCGGAGGTGGAGCCACTTCGTCTTGAGACTACAGATGAAGAGGATTGCTATGAGTACATCACCAGTTTTATGAGCAGTAAGACTTTGCTAGAGTCTGAGGACACTGGCATGGCTCATTTGTTGGAGCTAAGGGACCTTGTGGATGCAGCCCTTCAGGGTCATGCATCACAACCACCTAAAAAGTCACAGATTAAGTTGCAGAGTACAGAGATTAGAGACAAATTAAGCACACCTCTGGTTCATGAGGGTCTGATCTCATTAAGAGATCTCTCCCACCTTCATCGTAGAGAGTTTAAGATACAGGGAGGCCAAATTGGAGACCAGGGGTCAGATATCAACTACAATAATATTTGTCGCCAGATTGATGAAGGATTAAGAGATCAGTGCAGTGACACAGAAATTGTGAGGGCTGTCCTCAGAGTTATCAAACCTGGAAATTTTAAGGAGATGTTAATGAATAAGGACGATTTGACTGTGGAAGAACTTAAAGCCTTTCTACACTCCCATCTTGGTGAGCAAAGCAGCACAGAGTTTTTTCAGGAGCTCATGTGTACCAAACAAAAGGACAATGAAACACCCCAACAATTCCTGTACAGAACCATTGGGCTTAAGCAAAAGATCTTATTGGCTTCAAAACATGCAGACACAGATGTTAAGTACAGTCCAAGCACAGTTCAAGACATTTTCATTCATACTGTGTACCAAGGCCTTGGGCACAAGCACGATGATGTTCGCAGAGAACTTAAACCCCTTTTAGCTAACCCTGATGTAACTGACGAAGCAATACTACGACAGATGAGGAAAATCATGAGTGATGAGAATGAAAGACAGAGACGTTTGGGGTCAGCTCCTCGCCAGAGACCCACAAATTTACACAGTGTTCACGTCGAGGCAAATGCCGCCCAATATCCAAGTGCAAAAGAGGGTCTAAGCAGAACATCACAAGCTGATGGGGTCCAACAACTAAAAGAAAAAGTTGAAAAACTCACCACGCTTGTTGAGTCATTACAAAAATTTACTCAAGAACAATCATCTGAACAAAATAATCAGCCACAAAGACACAGCAGGGACAAGCAAAAAGGAAGACGGTATAGCTGCATTAAGTGTCAGGAGCAAAACCGTCCTGACTGTACCCATTGTTTTCACTGTGGTGGGGAGGGTCACAAAGCAGTTGGCTGCCTCCAGAAACCGACACGCCAGGGAAACTGGAGCCGGTCCCTGCCAGGGGACAGACAGTGACCGGGCCCCAACAGTCCCTACATGCAACAGGCCAGATTAGTGAGTCTGAACAGCAAAATGTGGTACCCATCCATGTACCCACGCAAGACCAGGGAACAAAACACCACAGGCCTAGACAGTCAACCCACTTGACAGGTAAAACCAGCCATACCTCACCAAACAGCAAAAGTGACTGTCTAGCCAAGCTCATTGGGAGAAAAGCTTTAACCCAGTGTAGTTTAAATGGTCTTGCTGTCACTGCTTTACTAGACACAGGTGCCCAGGTGAGCATGATTGATAAAAGCTGGAAAGACAAATACTCACCAGAAATTACTATCAAGCCACTCAGTGAAATCCTGGATGATGAAGATAACCTAAAAATCTGTGCCATAGATGGGGGTGTTATCCCATTTGAAGGCTGGTTACCCATTACTGTTAATTTGATGGGAAACACAAATCCTGATCTGTCTATTAATGTCCCTTTCCTTGTCAGTAGTCTTGTCTTGGAAAGACCATTGCTAGGATTCAATGTTTTGGAGGCAATGATACAAGAGCAACCTCAGAACCTAGCTCCAACACTCACCAGCCTGGTGTGTAATGCCATTTCCATTCCAGTGGAGAAAGCCGAACTCCTGGTGAATTTTATCCAGACAGACAAGCTGACCGTGCAGTGGGGACAACTACGGACAGGCAAACAAGAGACAGTCATTCCAGCTGGTCAAGTGGCTTGGGTCAAATGTCAGGTTCCATCTGACACCATTTTCCCTGACTCTGTTGTACTGTTTGAGCCTGATGATGAAAGTATACCCTTAGCCGAACTGGATATTGGAGCAAGTGTTTTAATGGTCCACAATCCAAACAGGCCCTATGTGGCTGTACCTGTTGGAAATAATACAAGACACACAATCACTGTCCCAAGAAAAACTGTTCTTGGCAACATTCATGACATTGATAAGGTGATCTCAGCAAGTTCAGATGAAGCACCAAACCCAGTGGTGACTGTTAACAGCGCTACCCCAGCACCCACCAATCTCAGTCAGCCTTCATGGCAACCCCCTGTAGACCTCAGCCATCTAGATGAGGCTCAGAGAGCAGTGGTGAATAAGATGCTTTGTGAAGAAGCTGGAACTTTTGCACGGGACAGCCATGATATTGGATGTATACCTAGTCTACAAATGTCGATCACACTCCAAGATCAGATTCCTGTAAGAGCCACCTACTCTTCTGTTCCAAAACCTCTCTTTAGAGAAGTAAAAGAGTATATACAGGACCTGTTACTTAAAGGCTGGATAGTCAAATCCAAGTCCCCGTACTCTGCACCGGTTGTGTGTGTTCGAAAGAAAGACGGCAGCCTGCGGCTATGTATTGATTATCGCCTCTTAAACAAAAAGACGGTACCTGATCGACACCCACTACCCAGAATAAAGGACTTGACCGACACCCTTGGAGGAAATGCATGGTTTAGTATTCTAGACCAGGGCAAAGCCTATCACCAAGGTTTTGTTGCAGAGAAGTCGCGCCAATTCACCGCCTTTATCACCCCGTGGGGACTCTATGAGTGGGTTCGAATCCCATTTGGGCTTTCAAACGCCCCTGCAACATTTCAGCGGAGTATGGAGGAAATGTTAGGACCACTTCGAGATGAGTGCTGCATTCCATATCTAGATGATGTACTTTGCTATTCCAAGTCATTTATGGAACATGTTGAAGCACTCCGCCAGGTCCTACAGGCCCTCCAACGTCATGGAGTGAAACTGAGAGCTGAAAAATGTGAACTGTTCAAGTCAGAAGTTCGATATGTGGGTCGTCTTGTGTCTGCCGAAGGGGTCAAAGTAGATCCCCATGATTTGGAAGCGATCCACACATTGACTAAAAAGCAACCAACGACAGTCGGAGAGGTTAGGAGATTGGCTGGATTTCTTGGCTATTACCGCTCATATATCCAGGATTTTTCCCGGATTGCTAAACCGATCTATGAGCTGCTCCAGAATAAATCAGGTACAGCTCAGACTTCAGCCCGGAGTGGGAAGGCCAAACAACCCCAACTATCTTCCAGAGCGCCAGTTAACTGGACCACCAAACACCAGGAAGCTCTTGAACAGCTAATTAGTGTCCTAACAAATCCACCTGTTCTGGCATATCCGGATTTTAGTCTACCATTTGTCCTGCATACCGATGCATCAGACCAGGGGTTGGGAGCCATTTTGTACCAACAGCAGAATGAGAAACTGAGAGTGATTGGGTACGGTTCCAGGACACTTACACCAGCCGAACGCAATTACCATCTGCACAGTGGGAAACTCGAGTTTCTTGCATTGAAATGGGCCGTGTGTGAGAAATTCCGTGATTACCTGTACTATGCCCCTCACTTTACGGTGTACACAGACAACAACCCGTTGACCTACATTTTAAGTACAGCCAAACTTAATGCAGTTGGTCATAGGTGGGTGGGTGAACTCTCAGATTTTCGGTTCGACATTAGATACCGGCCTGGGAAGTCCAATATAGATGCTGATACACTGTCTCGTTTTCCTCTTGATATGGAGACGTATGGGAAGACTTGCACTGAGGATTTCCCAGATGAAGCGGTGTGTGCAACATGGGATGGGAGTCAAGCAGCTTGGCGCAAAGATGTAGCATGGGTGGCTGCACTCATTACTTCTTCCAAAGGTTCTGACCAACAACCCCATTCTGATCTCCCGACCATAAGCCATGAGGATCTTGTCAAGGCACAAAAAGAGGATTCAGCCATAGGCCAGGTCAGAGAAATGAAAGCATCCAACATTACGTTAACAGAGGGAATACGTAAAACAGTTGGCAGAGACACTCAGAAATTGCTGCATGAATGGAGTAAACTCCGTTTGGAAAACAACCTCCTTTACAGATTCGCTGGAGAGAAAAAACAACTTGTCCTTCCTACCAAGTATCGACCATTAGCCCTGAAACATCTGCACAATGAGATGAGCCACGTGGGCACAGAGAAAGTGCTTCATTTGGCAAGGGACAGGTTTTACTGGCCCTTCATGGCTAAAGAAATTGAAGAATATGTCACTCAAAAGTGTTTGTGCATCAAAGCCAAGAAACCTGTCACATATGACCGGGCACCTATGTGCAGTATCACTTCCAGTTTCCCTCTAGAGCTGGTGTGTATTGATTATCTGCATTTAGAAGCCAGCGTGGGAGGGTTTGAATATATATTAGTAGTGGTTGATCATTTTACAAGATTTGCTCAGGCATATCCTACAAGAAATAAAAGTGGAAAGACAGCTGCTGAGCTAATGTTCAATGACTTCATTCCTCGATTTGGATATCCATCAAAGTTGCATCATGACCAGGGCCGTGAATTTGAAAATAAGTTGTTCCAAACTTTGCAGTTGTTATCTGGGGTGAGCCACTCACGAACAACACCATATCATCCCCAAGGGAATCCAGTCGAGAGGCTAAATCGCACCATCCTCCAGATGTTACGGACCTTGACTGATAGTGAAAAGCTGCGGTGGAAGGATCACCTCCCGCATGTTGTACATGCGTACAATTGCACACGCCACGAGTCAACAGGCTACTCACCTTTTTTCCTTCTTTATGGCCGTCACCCACACCTCCCAGTTGACTTGTTGTTTGGATTGGCTGGAGACAAGGAGTCGGAAACACCTAAAGGATATGCAGAGAAATGGGCAGAGCGGATGTCACAAGCTTACCGGATTGCCAGTGAAAGCAGCATCAAGGCTAGTGCAAAGGGGAAAGTGACATACGACAGGAAGGCAAAAGGAGTAACTCTGCACCCAGGAGACAGAGTTTTGGTCCGGAACTTCAGTGAACGTGGGGGACCGGGCAAATTACGGACTTACTGGGAGAAAGCTGTTTACTTAGTTAAAAGACAGCTAGCGGACAGCCCAGTGTATGTTGTCTGCCCTGAATCAGGAGACCAGAGTAAGACCAGGACGTTGCATCGCAACCTCCTTATGCTGGTAAACGACCTACCTGTGGAAGAGACACTGCACCAAACAAAGTTGGTTCCTGCCAGAAAACAGACCCACAAACAAAGGCAAGGAAAGGACACAAGAACAGAGAGGGAAGAGATTAATGGTGAAACATCTGATTCAGATGATAATTTCCCCTCAGGATACTGGCTTAGGGTACCAGCACAAAGAACTGAGCAAAGGTTTCCATACGAGACATCTCTGTTGCCTCAGACAACTTTGTCTCAAACTTCTGGGAGAACCCCTGAAACAGTTGGGGATGAAAATCAGACACCTACTGAATATTCACCAGAAGCCATCTTGGAATCTCTAAACGATGCACCTGAGCAAGACATGGACGCAACCATACCTGTCTCGCCCAGACCTGTGGAAGAGGAGGAGATCAACCGATCCGTAGGACCAGAGCCTGAAAATCAATTCATGATCCCTCCTACTGAACTTGATCAGACAGAGGTCAGGAGGTCAACACGCAATAAAAGGCCCAGGCACTTCCTCACGTATGACTCATTGGGGGAGCCATCAGTACAGTCACATGCAAATCTGAATGCAGTTTTTGTTCACCCAATGCAATATTCATATTTACCTAGTTCTTCACTGAGTGTGCAGTACCCAAATTATTTTTTGTGTACTCAACTTCCATGGCAACATCATATTTACCACACACCATTTGTGAGCATTCCACCCAGATTGCTATGCGGTTGAGAAGGTTTAGTTGGTGAAATTGGGTTTAAGGACAATCTGTTTAAAGTTTTTTTTTTTATTGTCAGAGCCATTTTTTTATTTTTTTGCCGGGAGTGTGTGATGCCCACTGGTGTGTGCTGAGATTAATGGTGAAACATCTGATTCAGATGATAATTTCCCCTCAGGATACTGGCTTAGGGTACCAGCACAAAGAACTGAGCAAAGGTTTCCATACGAGACATCTCTGTTGCCTCAGACAACTTTGTCTCAAACTTCTGGGAGAACCCCTGAAACAGTTGGGGATGAAAATCAGACACCTACTGAATATTCACCAGAAGCCATCTTGGAATCTCTAAACGATGCACCTGAGCAAGACATGGACGCAACCATACCTGTCTCGCCCAGACCTGTGGAAGAGGAGGAGATCAACCGATCCGTAGGACCAGAGCCTGAAAATCAATTCATGATCCCTCCTACTGAACTTGATCAGACAGAGGTCAGGAGGTCAACACGCAATAAAAGGCCCAGGCACTTCCTCACGTATGACTCATTGGGGGAGCCATCAGTACAGTCACATGCAAATCTGAATGCAGTTTTTGTTCACCCAATGCAATATTCATATTTACCTAGTTCTTCACTGAGTGTGCAGTACCCAAATTATTTTTTGTGTACTCAACTTCCATGGCAACATCATATTTACCACAC
>JBBPBX010112902.1:0-10532 GCA_038048925.1 Garcialebias charrua
ATCATCAGTTGGTTCTGGCTCCCCTGCTAACGGGTGTCGTGACAGTGCATCAGCGGCGGCGTTACACCGACCTGGCCGGTACTGCACATCAAAGTCGAAGGCAGCTAACTGTGCTACCCATCTCTGTTCAATAGCCCCAAGTTTTGCACTTTTTAGATGACATAAGGGATTGTTGTCTGATACCACAGAGAATTTAGAGCCCAGTAAGTACCCCCGAAACTTCTCTACTATTGCCCATTTAAGTGCAAGCAGCTCGAGTTTCATGCTGCTATAGTTTTTATCATTTCGCTCTGCATTTCTCAGCCGTCTACTTGCATATGCAATGACCCGTTTCTTGTCACCTTGCTGCTGACACAAGACAGCTCCTAAACCCTGACCACTAGCATCAGTTTCCAAAATGAAAGGACAAGTGAAGTCTGCATAACCCAAAATCGGAGCAGTCACAAGCTTTTCTTTCAATGTGTCAAATGCAATTTGACTGTTGGTGTCCCATAATGCACTTAGTTTTTGACTAGCTTTGGCTGTAGTAGCAGCTCCTCGACACTGATTCACTAGGTCATGTAGTGGGGCTGCGATCTTTGAAAAGCCCTCAACATACCTTCTGTAGTAACTACATAGGCCTAGAAATGATTGGAGTTCCTTAACGGTGCCAGGCACCGGCCATTCCTTGACTGCTGCCACCTTGGAGGGATCAGTTGCGATACCCTCTGCAGAAATTTGGTGTCCAAGGAATTTTACTTCCTTCTGCAAAAAGTGACATTTTTCCCACTTCACTTTTAATCCAGTGTCTCTCAAACGTTTAAAAACTAGATCCAGCCGTTCCAAATGAGACTCAAAGCTTGGGGAGTATACTAAAATGTCATCCAGATAGACTAACATGATGTCGAATATCAGGTCACTCATAGTTGCTTGCATCAATCTTTGAAATGTTGCAGGCCCGTTACACACCCCCATGGGCATGCGTACATACTCAAACAGCCCAAAAGGCGTGGTGAAAGCCGTCTTATGTCTGTCTCGATCATCCATGGCTACTTGGTGATACCCACTGGCAAGGTCAACTGTGGAAAAGTATTTAGCACCTTTTAGCGCATCAAAACTCTCATCAATACGAGGCAATGGAAATGCGTCTTTCTTAGTTTTTAGATTTAGCTTCCTGTAGTCTACACATAAGCGTATACTGCCGTCACCTTTGCGGACTACCACAACTGGTGAGGCGTAAGCGCTTTCACTCTCCTGTATGATTCCTTTTTTCAACAGTTTAGAGATATGCTCTTGTACTTCCTGGTATTGGTTAGGAGGTATACGACGATATGGCTGTGTGACAGGTACGTCATCCGCCAGCTTGATCTCATGTTTCACCTTATCCGTGTGACCCAGATTCTCCTCATCATCTGCAAAAACATCAATGTAGCTGGACAGCAATGAGCAGAGAGCGACACGCTCTTCCTCTGCGCCCCCCATGTCAAGTCTTTCCAAAATGGCTTGCACCTTACTGTCAGTTTGCACCATGTTAGGGTCAACTGAAACCTGTTCAACACCGGCAGAGATGCGTTGAAACTTTACTTGGCATGTCTGCTCACTCTCCGCAGGATCAACCTTTGAGATCATGCCTAGCCGTGTTCGGGGGCCTAACCACACTTCCTCGGCGGAGAAGTTAACCACCTGGAGCGGAAGAACATGGCTGGTCCTTGTGACAAGTGTTGGGATAACTGCTAATCCAGATGGTAGAGGAGTGGTCACTGGTTCGATGATCAACTGAGAGGCTGCATCTAAGGTTTTAGTGTGACCTTTTACAAACACAGTGGACATCGAGGATGCAGGGATGCGTACTTTGTTTCTTCCTGCAACCCGAACTACTGCCTTTCTCTCAATGCAACCGATCTGTACCTGTTGGAAAGCTGTCCTCCACCCAGAGTCCAAGGATCCACCCAAAGTGTTGTCAAACTCTGTTGTGACTAGCTGTCTGCATCTGTGAATGACATTCATACCGATTATGCATTCTTCAGAAACAACAGGGTTCAGTGACGGCTTCAGGACCAAGAAACCACAATTTGGGATCTTTAAACTCATCGTCTCAATTTCCAGTTCAATATATCCCTGATAAGGAATGTCAAGTCCATTCGCAGCAGTTATTTTAAGCCAACTATTTGTAGCTAGCATGCTCTCATCATCACCAATATATTTTCTGAAAAAATCATCTGTCATAGTACTGACCTGGCTGCCAGTATCTAGTAAACAATGTGCTGACCTGCCATTAAGTTTTAGATCAACCACTGGACATTTTCCTATGGCACGCTCAATAATTTGTTCTCGTGTGATCTCCAGTGTAGGTGAGTCTACGACATGACCCTGCGTTACCCGACTCACTGCAACCAGGGCCTCTCGTTTCCCGACGGACTAGAAATGGGGTACTCATCAGAGTTTTTGTATCTTCTCTGGGGACACTGTTTGGCAACATGACCAGCAGTTTGGCACTTGAAACATATCGGCTTACCGTCAGGGGTAAATCTTGGACCAGTTTTGGTCTGAGATGGTGTCTGGCTACTAGGATTTTTGTTCTGAATTGTCAGCTCTTTCACAGCCTTAGTGAGTTCTGTTATCACTTTCCCTTGCTCAGTGAGCACTTTAAGAACGTCATCCATTGAGACCGACTTCTCATTAGGTCTAGTTAGATTAGTGACTTTATCTTGCTCTTTAAGAGTTTTCATCACATCCTCCAGATGCATTGGATTTTCTGTCTCTTTAACTGCACAGCACTGTGCTTCGGCTTTAACAGTACGGCAGTTATTCACGTTACTCCTAACCGTTTTTGTGCTAGGGGCTTGGTCTAAGGACCACAAGTAAGCCTCCTCACGCACCTCTATAAAAGTGGATGTAGGTTTTCCTCTTACATGTTTTCGGAGTTCTCGTTTCAGTGAGAGGTCTCTGATGCCCTCAATGAACTGGTCTCTCAACACTGCGTTCTCATTACCCATGGAATTAGGATGCTGTTTCCATACCAAACTAAAGGCCTGAGATAATGAATGTGAAAAGTCACGTATGTCTTCACCCTCCTTCTGTTTACAGTTGTAGAAGCTCTGTAAAAGTTGGGCAGCGCTACGTTTATCTCCAAATGCATCTTTTAAGTAAACAAGCAGGTCTTTTACAACATCACCATCAGCTTTGCGTAAACGCACTTCTTCCAGAGCTGGGCCTCTTAACAGCGACAGCACAAAATCAAACTGTTCGGGTGCAGATTGGTTTCTAGCAGAAATTACCCTTTCTACTTCTTCAATAAACTCATCCACACTCCTCCCATCTTTGTCAATGTCTCCACTAAATGGTGAAATGTGCCTTTCTCTGGGTACGTAGACATAAGACCTGGTAGGCTCATTATTTAGTGATGATATGACTGTCATGACTTCATCTTGCCTTCGGGCTAACTCATTTAGTTGTTGTAACACCCCAGCTTGTTCAAGTAACTGTTGTCCCTGCATCTCAATGTTTATGGAACCCTCTTGTTCAGACATGTTCTGAAATTATTATTATTATTATTTTTTTTTTCAGTTCACTTAACAGTCAATAGAAGTATTAACAGTCAATATAAATATTAACAGTAAATAGAAATTTATATAGCAAAGGATAAATTGGTCGAAGTCCGGAGTCCACCGGAGGTCCCTGGGCTGCTCCAAGACCGCTGCTGGGCGATGCTTTCTCCCGCCTGGAATGCGCTCTGGTCTGACGATCGCCTCGGCTGAAATCCTTCACGACCACGCCAGCACAGACTGCTCAGCAACGTCCCCCATCTGGTCTCGAAACAGATGCCTCCTCACCGACGCGATGCCCACGTCCACTCAGGTGTAGGCCACTTCTTCACCACTGCCGTTTGCTAATGCTACCGCTGCGCCGCCATATACATGCACTCGCAGAGAGAAAAAAACGAGAACCCCACTCCTGGTACCAATATTTGAAACCGGGATAAATGCAGCACACGAAGCTTCAAATAGAAGGGGTTCTTTATTCTCAAAAATAAACTATTCCCTCTGAGTTATGTATAAAAAAAACAAGAAAAAGTCCGTGTTTCGAACGGCAGCAAGCCTTAGCTTCAAATAAAATGGCGGACCGACAACACGGTTAGCACCCAACAGAGTAGCATGCAGCTGCACGTAACAGCTGAAATCTAACAGCGTGAAAGCTACTGCATAACAAACGGCAGCGGCACTCTACGAGAGAACAAACAGAAATAAAACATTAGCATCGTCTCTATAGCTTCATTCACGGAAGATAATTCAGTTCCAACAATTACCGGACACTAGGATTCTCCTCTCACGTGGCCAGAGTGGTCTTCTTCACCAAGTCCCAGATAAAATGTCCTTCTCTTCCGTTTTCTTACCAGTCCGTGCCATCGTACATAAACAAAGGGTTTTTTCTCTATTTCCGGTCCTTTTAGACCTCTCTGTACCAACAGCACCACATGCTGACAAAAAACAAGAATTACAACCATAGGTGAAATTAAAGCAAAACATGGTTTTTAAAATACATTTGACATGTACCCATTTTTCACCTGGTTACATTAAAGACTATTTTAGCATCAGAGGTCAACAAAGTCGAAGAAGATCATGCTACCGAGATCGCTGTTAGTAGTCACTGCACAGAGGTTTGTGGTGAAAGCCAAGCAGCACCCATGTCCTATGCCAAAATATGCCTCGCCAGGGTGTTTCCTGTGGACCAAAGAGACAAAGCCACCAGGGTATATGCAGTAATTGACGACCAAAGCAACTGCTCTCTTGCTAAGTCAGAACTGTTTGAGATGTTCAACATCCAGAGTCAGGTTTTTCCCTACTCATTGAAGACATGTTCAGGGCTCACAGACATGTTAGGGAGGAAAGCTGCAGGATTGTGTATTGAACCAGTAAGTGGAGGAGAATGCATAGCTCTACCACCATTGATTGAATGCAACCAAATACCCAACAACAGGTATGAAATACCTACACCAGCTGCAGCTCTTCATCAGCCACATCTTCAGTCCATCTCTTCGCAAATCCCTGAAATGGACCCCAGAGCAGAGATACTGCTCCTCCTTGGGCGGGATGTTATCCAAGTGCACAAAGTCACACAGCAAATAAATGGTCCAGTGAATGCTCCCTTTGCTCAGAAGCTTTACCTTGGCTGGGTAATAGTCGGGGAGGTGTGTCTTCAAGGTGCCCACAGGTCAAGTGTATCATCCTATAAAACCACTGTTTTGCCTGGTGGTCGGCCATCTTACATGACATCATGTGATGCATACATACAGCTTCAAGAGAGAGCAAACTACGGCGGGGAGAGCCCCTGGAGTATTACTGCATCATCAAAGGAGCCGAGAGAACAAAGCATAGGAAAGACTGTGTTTACCGAAACAGGTAACAACAATAAGTTAGCACCATCATATGAAGATACTGTCTTTTTAAAGACCATGAAGACGCAAGTATACAGGGATAAAGACAATACCTGGGTCGCTCCGCTGCCATTCAAGGCACCCAAGCCAAGGCTACCAAACAACCATGAGCAGGCAGTAAAGCGCCTCACCTTGTGCCGCACGCTCAACCGAAAAGAGGATGATTGGGGTTGCCCGGAGGATCCTAGATGGCATGCTGGCAAAAGAGCATGTTCACCTTACACACAATGTTTTGTGTGTCAGCCATTATAAATTCCAGGCCCCTCATTCCAGTGTCTACAGACCCTGAATCACCATTCCTAATCACACCTGCGACACTCACACAAAAGACAGCTGCTTTATCTCTCTGTGGAGTTCACAAACAAGGATTCGTTTGGATGTCAGTGGAAAAGAGTACAGGTGCTTGCCAGCAGTTTTTGGAACAGTTGGAGGAGTGAGTACTTGTCTTCTCTACAGCAATGTTGCAAGTGGAACAAACGACATCACAATCTTCAAAAGGAGGACTTTGTGCTGCTAAAGGACAGTCAAGCACCGCACAATGAATGGCCAATGGCTGTTGTTGTTGTCTCATACCCGAGTGCCGATGGTTTGGTTTGCAAAGTGGAACTGAGTGACAACACGGAGTGGTTCAAAGACTTACTTGAGGCCTATTTCAGAGGTTGTACTCCTCGTGCCCACAGAAACTGGTAGTTAAAGGCAGGGCTGGACTGGGACAAAAAATCGGCCCGGGCATTTTGAGCAGAGTGGCCCACCAGGTATTGATGGAAAGAGAATGACGCTCGTGAATGGAAACAAATTTCTTGTAACAGTGCTTGCAAACTGTAATGAAAAGATACTTTTTTATTTAAGTCAGTAATTCTATGATGACCCATGTTATCATGGCACCCTGTCAGAATGATTATAGTCAGAGCAAGATGTGCTAACAGCAATCACTCTTAGATATTGCTTGTATTTATGTCTGTTTTCCCTTGACCCAACAAGGTGCTTAGAATAAAATCATAGTTTATTAAGATGACATAATGGTGTTTGTTAAACAGTATTTATAGGAAACCATACCATGCCTCAAAAAGGAGGAACCATCAGAGAGCCTGATGGATCTGTATTGTAACAACAGGAACACAGAAATAAAAAATCTCAAACAACCATTCTATAAAGAAACTTTATTTTTCTATCAGCCATATATTCCTGTTTCCTGTTCAATATATATCAAAGTGGTTAAAACCGAATGCACTAGATGAAACTTGGATAGATATAGAACAAACTTTATGTAATAATATTAGGATTTCAGATCTACCATTTATCAGTACAGATTTAAAAAGACATGTCTGCTTTAAGAGCATCAATATTGGCTCATCTCTGACAGCATGGTGGGAGTATCTGAAAATGACAAAGTCTTCACTACTCCCATGTAGACATACACCTCTCTGGAACAATCCTGACATTCAACAAGAAAATAATATGTTAAATTTCTCAGGTTGGAGAATGAAAGGTATTGAATGTCTGGAACACATATTTGAGGGTATAGACTTTATTCCATTTAATAAATTAATAATACAATATGGCATTGATAATAAATATTTCCTACAATACCAACAAATTAAGTCAATTGTAAAAAAGAAATTTAAGCTTAATAAAACAGTGTTGGAAACACCAACATGTGTGTTAGAGTTTATTAATTTTCAACCACCCAAATTATTATCTAAAATATACAAAAAATTGTCTAGAATCGATGACTCGATAGCACTACCTGTTGAAAAATGGGAGTCAGATTTATCAATCAACTTTGAACAAAAAATTTGGTCTCAAGTATGTTCAAATACTTTTAAATTGACTAGAATCTCCAATTTACAATTAATACAATATAAGGTTCTCTATAGAGTACATTATACAGGTCAGCGAATGTTTAAGATGGGCTTTATACCATCTAACAAGTGCTCACAGTGCATAAGTAATACACCTGATGATTATATTCACGCGCTCTGGTTCTGTCCACCCGTTCAGAGGTTCTGGGTACAGGTATGTGAAGACTTGTCTAAATGTTTGAAATTTAATATCCCACTCTCTCCATCTGTTTGCTTATTGGGTATCTTTGAAGATGTTATACTAGAAAAAAATACATCCTATATGCTTTTCACTGCCTTATGCATCGCAAAGAAAACCATACTCGTAAATTGGAAAAATAAAAATAATCTTAGCATTAATCAGTATAAAAATCTTCTGTTAGATCATATTAGTCTTGAAACAGCATCTGCCGACACATTGGATCAATCTATTTGGCACTCTTTGATCGGTTCCGTTACGTAGTGAGGGTGGGGGGTCTGGGATGTGGCCTTGTGGGGCATTGGGGCTGGAGGGGGGGGAGGTTGGGGTTTGGGGCGCCGGGGGGTTGGGGCTGCTTGGGCGGGGAGGACCCTGTCTTCGACCTGGGGAGGACCGGGGGGGTTCTGGGGGATATCTGCTAGGGGCGGCATGCGGGCCCTCGGGTGGTCGGTGGCGGCAGTCATGGGTCGCCGGTCGGTGACCCGGCTGTGCTGGGGTGGTTTCGGGGCGGGCGCCGGGGGCTTGGGACTCTGGGGACGTGTCGTCCCCGGGCTTGGGCCTGGTGGGGATCGGGGGTCGTGGGCTCTGGTGGGCGGGTCGCCGGGCATGGGTTGACTGGCGCTCTGGTGCCCGGCTCTGGCCGGGGGCCCTCGGCTCGCTGGTGGGTTGGGGGTTCATATGCTGGGGGGTGGGTGTCTGGGGGCGTGACTGGTGGCCAATGGGAGGGGGCGGGCAAACCCAGCCTGGGTGTCTAATGTGTTATGTGTTCTGAAAGTTGTTAATATGAAGGGTGGGTGTAGTATTTCTTCTGGGGTGGGGATTAAGTGGATGTCCTTGATGATGGTCTTGGACTATGCTTGGCCGTTGTGCGGGCCCTGGTTGGGGCCTGTTCTTGGTGCTTCCTGGCTCTGTCGGCGGTTGGGCGGGCGCTCTTGGCCGTGTCGTCCATGTGGGATTTTGTGCCCTCTTGGACGGCGGGCTGACTGCGGTTCGCAGGGGTCACGGCGGCCCTGGTGGGTGTGGGCTGTTGGTTCTGCTGTTGGCGGCCCTCGGGGCCGTGTCCCTCTCTGGTCTTGGCTCAATGGCCTGGCGGTCGGAGAGGTGTTTCTTTTTCCTCGCTCCTTGGGTGGACCTTGGCGAGCTGGGGGGGTACGCAGGGTCAGCGGGGGAGCTGACTCGCTGTGGGAGCACTGTTCCTGCAGATATTTTTCTCCCCATCCCTCAACACGCACCTCCGCCCTCTTCATCTTAAATTAATACATGTAGGGAATTTGAGTCTCGGGTGTGCTGCAATGGTTCTACATCTCTGTTGTTCAGAACACCTGGGACTCAATTTTATATACACTTTAGACATTCATTCATAAACTTCTTCATAAAAGTCACATATAGGGAATGGATTGAGCACTATGGCTATGGGTGGCGGGATGACACCAATCTCACCCCCATGCCTATGCTCACTCAACATTATGCATTTAGACAATTAGGGCTTGGGTTAGAGTTGGAGTGGAGGGGAAACTGGTACAATGCCAGCCTTTGCTCCTTCTCTTTCCTTTTTAAGTACACTTTAGAACAACACTCACCAACAGTACATTTGGGGACGGGGGTGTGTGTATCGGGGTCTTGATTTGTTAATTTCAATTTTATTTATTTATGTATTTATTTATATATATATATATTATTTATTTATTTTTCTCTTACCCCCCTGGTTGCCTGGCGGACATTCTGGGGGTGGGCCGTCAGGGGTTGTGCTGGGGTGTGGGGGGGTTCGGGGCCTGCGGGTTTGCCGTGGGCGGGACTGGCAGTGCGCTCCCCCTGGGGCTGCTTGGGCTCGGGTGTCCTGTCCTGTCCTGTCGGCGGGGCGCGGGGTGGGCCGGATCTTGGATGTCTGCTACTCTCCACCCCAGAATGAATGGGCCTACCTCCTGGGTTTGGATGTGGGCTGCCCCATGTAGGGAGCAGGTACATGTCTTGGACCTGGGGGGTATAGAGTGTGCTTCGGGATTATGAATGGAGCGTGTCGTTATTGTTTGTCTTTCTATGACTGAGGGTGAGGATGAGGGTGGGTCTGAATGAGTGTGTCTGTGTATGAATGTTTAAGTGTCAGGCTGGGACTTGGACTGCCCCCTCTCTGATACTTCTGAGGCTACCTAGTGTCGCGCTCTTGCCACGTGGCCCCCTGGTGGGTGTTCCTCTGCCTGCGGGCGTGCTTGGGACCCTCACTATCTGGGGCTGGGCGCTTGGGCGTTGGTCGGCTCGGCCTGGTGGCTGCCTGGTGGGGCTCGGGTCCTCTGGTCCTGTCGGGTCTGGGCCTGAGGGGTGGGCGTCCCCGGTGCCCGAGCATCGGTGACCGGCCCTGGGGCTACGTCGGTGCAGCGGGCTCTGGCGGGGGCCTGTGTATTTGTCGCTGTTGACCCCGGGGGGTCATTGTGTGTGGTCCCTGGTGGGGTTCGTCCGGTTCTTCCCCTTGGTCGGATCTGGGGAGTGGACGAGTGGCTCGTCCTGTTCGGGTGGTCCTGGGGACTCTGGGCTCGGGGTCCTTCCTGGGGTCTTGGGCTTTGATCGCCCTTTCGTCTGTCTCGGGCTTTGGGGGGACAGATCTCTGATGCTTCACAATCGCTACTAAATGTTCTATTGGAGGAACCTTATTCACTTATGCATGCTCACAACCACACACAAATGGATGTAGGGATGTATATGTAGATATATGTAGATGGGTATATAAATGAATATAAATATATATGTATATATACTGTCTATATATTTGTAGGTATGGGTATGTTTATATATAGAAATCTAATGCAAGGTCATGAATATTATCAGTCTTTATGCTTGTATGTTTCGTTGCTGTGTTCTGTCATGTGCTTTGCAGGATAGTGGACGGAGGTTTGGTGTGTTCGCCTTGTGCTCTTTTTGTGGATAATTGTTGTTTTGTTGTCTCACTTTCTCTTTTCTTTCTTTCTCTATAAAAAAAAAATAAAAAAAATAAAAAAATAAAAAAATAAATAAAAAATACATATTGGAGTGAGAGGATGGCTATAAGGTGTGAAGGGAGGCCATCTATAAATGGAAAAAAAAAAAA
>JBBPBX010112903.1:0-10532 GCA_038048925.1 Garcialebias charrua
TGTTAACTCTTGGAAAACAAAGTCTGTGATCCTTTGGAAAACAAAGTCTTATAATCCACAGCGGTAATTCCACAGCAGTAATTCCACAACGGTTAGTTTTGTTGATTGATCAGCAACAATTGTTTTCATAATCAGCATGTAGAGGGGATCCCTCGATTGACGCAGAGGAGGCGACCCTTGGATGAAGGTTGAAGACCAAGCGTTGGAGCTGCAGGTCCCCACATCGAAGGTTGTTGGCTGGTTGGTTTCCAGTCAGTGCCACTCTGGTTCTATGTGTCATGCAATTATGTGGTTTTTTAAGGTGGGCTTATGATTGGGATTTTACATTAGCCTTACCTATATGCACCTGGTATGTAAGCTATCATGGTTTAGATCAGCTACAATTACCAATTAAGGGGTGGATCAATTCTGTAAAATTAGATATAGGGATCTATACCTATAAAATTTTGGAGGGCTTCTGTAACGAAGGCCTCTAATTCCAAACTATTCCTCCATTCATTACTTAGTTTAGGTTAAACTAAAATAGAAAAATGAAATATAGTTTGATCTAAATGTCTGTTGTCTTTTAGACGAACGACGTAGGATTTGGTATTCCTAATAAATTTTGAAGTCTATGGCGAGACTCATCAAAATGAATAGATAATCTAGAATAGAAACGATCGAATCGGTTCAATTTAGAAATTGTGAGACCAGTGTAGTTTATTGTACCTTGAGTAGCTTTAAACTACATTGACTCTTCGACGATTGAGATTTAACAAAACGAACTGCATGTTGGCATAGTTAAATCCATATCATTCATTAACCAATGTTAATACAAAACCTTTTTGGCTGGGAGTGTTCAGAACCAAAACAATATCTCAACTAATGACAACAGTAATGACTAAACAACAAGGAAACAACGTTTCACTGCTTCGACACACTCCTGTCGTCAGATTCCAAAGTGCAACACACAAGAAAAACAGGTCTCAACTTTATGACCGAGGTCAAATTAAATCTCGTGGATTTAAACGGTTGTTAAGGTTAGTTTTTTGTTGTGGGTTTTAGGCTTAGCGTTTCTAAGTTCAAATTGGACAATGCGACTTATAGGGTGGAAAATACGGTAGTTTAAACCTGATTAGTTTATTTACTAACTTGTGTTTGGACGACCTTATTATCCCATGAAGTCGGTGAGTTTGTGAGATCTTTGTCTTTTGTGGAGTCATTGAACGCCTTGTAAGGTTTGATCTGATTTCGATGTACCCATTTAGCAATTGGCTCTTTGCGGCCTTTGCTGATTTTGATTTCGTAGACGACTGAGGACACTTTGTCTGTTATCAGATGAGGTCCAGTCCACCTGGGCATTAGTTTGCGGGCGAGAGTTCCGGTCTCGGACCCTCCTTTCCCGGTTGCTGGGGCGAACGTATAGTACCAGACTCTGTCTCCCACTTGGAGTTCATTGTGAGAGGCCTTCTGGTCATAGTACGCCTTACGTCCTTCAGCGGATCTTTCCAGGTTTTTCTGGGCGAAAGCAAAAGTGTTTCTGAGGTGTACATTCAAATCTTTGTCTTTGGCATGGCCTAACATCACCCCCCTTTGGTCATGGGGGACCACGAACACAGGTGAGGACGTCCGTCCATGGGCACAAGTTAGGATGCCACCGTTTAGTTTAAGCTGTTCGCGCAGCTGAGAGAAGACGGTACACAGGAATCGTTTAGGTTTTGGCCAACGTATCTTCTTACGTTTACCTCTTTCCGTGTAATTCAGGTGTGTCACAACTGTCGGCGCAGTCGCAGGTGTGTCTGATTGTACAGACTGCGACGGGTCACTGTCGTTGTGTGTGTCTTCCCACCTCTCGACTGAAGAGGGGCTCTTTGAGTCTGTAAAAACTATGTCATTTCTGATTAGTTCTAGACTCAAATGTTCCTGAACCAAGGTTTCATCGAAAGCTTGGCTGATAGCCGATTTACCTGTCCCAGGGGACAGTACAGCAACCTCGGTGTGGGGTCCTTGGATCTCCACACCTTTCTCTACCTGTGGTAGGTAATGTGAGTTTGCCCCCTTCATGTCTGATGAGGGGTCCTCGTAATCTGCAACAATGATGTCCAAGTGACTGTCAGCGTTTGGATGACTGTCATTTTCTGGACTCAGATGCCCTTGAACCAAGGTTTCATTGAAAGCTTGGTTGATTGCCGAATTACCTGTCCCAGAGGACAGTACAGCGTCTTCGGTGTGGGATCCTTGGATCTCAACACCTTTCACTACCTGTGGTAGGCAGTGGTCAGGGAGTGCTGAATGTGTCAGCTCACAGAGGAGGTTCTCTTGTTGGGCCAGAGTTTGGTCCAACTTTTGGGTCTCTTCTGTCTCACCTGTAGTTGAAGGTTCACTTACCGGGCTCTCGTCCTCGGATGAGCAGTCCCTTGTGTCCTCTGCGGTACCTGCGGTTAGGCAGTCTGTATCACAACTAGGAGGCACTTTTATTGGCAGGGGTTTTCTCACTGTGCTCCACATTTTCTGTTGGCCATAGTCTATAATCGCTTCAAAGCGGTTTATAAAGTCTTGGCCAACCAGAAATGGGAATGAGTCAAGTTTAGACACAAACACCGGGTGGCGTAGTGTCATTTCGCCAATCTGCATGTGAACCATAGCCATAGCTGTTAGGGTTGTTCTCGTCTCTGCGAGACCCTGTAGCTCAATAGCACATTTCTCAAAGGGTATTTGCCTGTCAACACCGTTAGCGGCGGTCCTCAGCTCCTCGAACAGCTTGGCCGACATAATAGTTATATCAGAACTGCCATCCAGGAGGGCTTCACGCTCAAGGACACCTTCCAGTGTGATAGGCAGGTAAGCTTTCTTAGCCACCCCCCTTTGTATAAAGTTACACAGAAACCTCACAGGTCTTGGCCCACGTTTCTGTTCACGTGTGACTCTGTCTGTGTAATCTTGTTTACTGTCAGCATCTTGTTGGCTGTCAGCATCATGACCTTCAGGATGTTGTTGTGTGTCAGCAATTGGTTTGCTGTCAACATCCATGGCAATGTTGGTAGTAGTGTGCGCTGAGTTATTTGTGTGCTCTGAGTCTTTGTGAAAGACAGTGCTACACATCGCTCCAGGTTGGTCAATGTTGATAGTGTCATTATCAATGATAACGCCACTCATTGTATCAGGTTGGTCAAGCACAGTAACATTCAAATCTACTGACAAACTACTTACTTCCTCTGTCTCTTCCGAGCATAGAGGTGTTGGGCCATTATTCCGGGACATTCGTGACTCTTTGCCTGTCTTGAACTGTTCTGTTCGAGGCGCGGGAGGTGCAGTTCCAAGGCTCGGGGGTTTCTGTTGGGACCACGCATAGTTACATGAGTATAAGTCCTCATACTTCAATTTCTTTTGAAGTCCACCCACCGATGGACCTTGGTTTTCACCCACCTGGTTCGATCTGAACCGTTGTGGGTCTCTTAGAGAGTGAACACCTACCTTTTGTGGTTCGTTGCTTGTCTCAGACTTTTCAATCTGAGGTGCTTTAGGGGCGGGGCTCCCTTTAAACCATTTTGAGTCACTGTTCCAGCTGGTACCAACATTTCGTTGTATGTCAGTTTGAAAATCTTGTTCATTCTTGCTAGTATTATCCAACTCTTTTAACAATCGACGTATGTCCTCTACCTCTTCCGAGGTCAGGGCCTTTGAGACGGCTGTGTTTATTCTCGCTTTCTATAGGAGAGAGAACCTCTCCTATTTTTAGCGACTGTGATACAACCTTTTGACCTGGGCACACCTCAGAGGGTGTTTTGTTTTGCATGTGAGCCTCAACAGCAGTTGCAGCGCACTGTTTCATCACTGATTGTTTAAACTGACGTTGTAGCTCAAGGCCTTTTTTGAGAAGTTTTTCTCTTTGTCGTTTGCTCTTCTGCCATATCAATTCAATCTTTGCTTTGAGCAGCTGGTTATTTGTGTGCTCGGAGTTATCAAAGACAATGTCACGCATTGTACCAGTTCGGTCATCCTCTGTATCATTCAAGTTTTCAAACAACCAACTTATGTCCACTATCTCCTCAGAGCTTAGAGGTATGTTGCCTTTTTTCTGGAACTTCTGTGATTCATTGCCGGTCTCGGACTGTTCCGTTCGAGGGGCAGGAGGGGCTTGTCCTTGAACTGGGGGTTCCTGTTCGGACCCCCTTTTGTGATATGGTATACTTTTGTGACCATCTTTCTTATCTTTAGGACGTGCGCCCCCCTTTTGAAATCGTTTTCCGTACTCTGGGTCTTGTCTGAGCCACTGCGGTTCATAGTTCCAGCGGGCATCAACATGTCGTGGTTTGTTAGTTTGAAAAACATGTTTCTTCTCGCCTTTTTTAGGAGAGGGAGTTGATGAACTTGTCCCTTCCAGCTCCAGCGAGTGGGATTTGACCTTTTCTTGGTAATGTAGTTCACGCTCTGGTTTTGTTTTTAACCAGATCGGGTCAGGGAGTTGACGAACATCAAAACCATTTATAGCACGCCGTTTTATTTTTAATTGCTCAATCTCACTTTTTAACTCAAGTTTTTCTTGTTGAAAATTTTCTCTTCTGCGAATGTTATTTTGCCTTAACAATTCAAGCATTTCTGTGAGCAGCTGTAAAGCTTCATCACAATCGTTATCTCCCATCTTTTTGTTTTGATTTTGTTTGATCTCACGTTTTAACTCCAGTTTTTCTTGTTGAAAATTTTCTCTTCTGCGAATGTCATTATGCCTTAACAATTCAAGCTTTGCTGTGAGGTCAGTAAAGGTCATCTCTGGAATAGTTCAAAAGTACACAGGTGTATCAAAGTGGACACGGTCATGCCCACTACATTTATAAAGCACTTTAAACAGGAACAAGTCCACACCAAAGTGCTGGACAAACAAACACGCAACAGGCAACACAGACAATGAAGTACAACACGAAAAACATAAAAACATTGCAGATCATAAATCAAACGATCCAATACAAATCAGCTGGCATTGAAAGCGATGGAGTAGTAGTGAGTTTTTAACCGGGATTTGAAAACCGAGAGGGAGGGGGCCTGTTTGATGAGCAGCGGTAACTCGTTCCAGAGTCTTGGGCCTGCTACAGAGAACGCCCTGTCACCCCTGCGCTTAAGGCGAGTTTCTGGAACTATTAAGAGTACCTGATCCTCTGACCTCAAAGCACGTGGAGGGACATATGGGTGATAACAATAGAAATGTGTGTAGAAGTGCTCACTGATGACACACAATAAAAGTGGTGCATATTGGATGATATATCACTGATCTGTAACTGTTGGAATAATGTAGGGGGCGCACTGGAGTGAAATTTTCAACAATACATAGTTCCCACACACGTGACTGGTATTGCACAATACCAGGTTTTCTGCCATATGTAAAGGCAAATGCAAGGAAGATGGCGAACAGACAGACCAGAGCTCAGTACTGTATATTTATACTTTTGACCAAGAGCAAGATATAGGCATAAAATAGATGCGGTCGGAGTGAGGTGGAGAAAGAAATTATGTCAGACGAAGCGGACAAGTTGTCTCAGAGAAGTTACCGGTACTCTGATATCGTTAATTATTTAGCAAATACAAGGAGTGCCTACAACGGAGGAGCTTCACAGCTTTAAATCCATGGATGCTTATAATCAGTAACAGATTTGTGAAGGACGTCCAAACTTCATGTTAATAATAAAGTTCTGGTGACTGGCAGAGTAAGTGATTACTATATACACATAGATGTCCCTCATAGCTACAAGCTACAGCAGTTAAGCTAATCTTTGCTACGTTAAAGATTGCTGATATTTACTGTAACGCAAGCTACTAGCTTGTACTACAGTAAATATCAATGAACGGATGCGGGATAGGCAGAAGAGCCTTCGAGGTGGCAACCAAGTGGACGAGCTGGAGCTCCCGCGGTCGTCACAATAAGGCCGGAGCGGCGCTTTGCTGCGAGGGCCTCAATGCTGCTTGCAGCTTTAATTATTATTATTATTATTGTTTTAGTGCCAAGTGCTCTCAAGGGAGGGTGTTCTTCACTGTCGTAAATGGTAAATGGACTGGACTTTCTATCTTATCAAGACACTCAAAGTGCTTTACAACAATATGTGCCCTTGTTTACCCATTCATACTAGAGCTGTCATTTCAGAATCGGAATAAGCTTTATTATCATTGAATTGAAATACAGTGAGATTATATCCTGATGCATGCTCAGGTAGAAACATCTAAAAAAGTTAAGTCTAGTTCTCTGGACATTCAAAAAACAAAACACTCTTTTGGAGGAAAGACTAAACGTTTCTACAAAATGTTTTTGTGTGTACCGGTAATGTCCAGATGACCAGACTCAACTTTTTAGACATTAAGATTATGTTCGTACAGTCGTCCGAAATATGGGCTGAGTGCACGTTGCTGCTGCTCCTGAGAGCGCGGCCCTTTATCCTTTTTCAGAATACAGGTAGTCCCCGACTTACGAGCGCTCTGACTTACGAGGTCCCGGACTTACGAGCATGCATCTCATTAAAAAAATAATTATATATATATTTTTTTTACTTTTTTTTTTATTTTTTATAAATGAATACATGTACAGTACTGGACAGTCACCAAGCACTTAGCCTATCCTAACACAGTTTTTAAAGATGAAGGAATAAGTTGAATTGTCTCCCTTTCACATAAAGGGAGCAAGCTCCCTATGGAGCCTGCAGGGAGGAGGGAGACAATTCAACTGACTCCTTCATCTTTAAAAACTGTGTTAGGATAGGCTAAGTGCTTGGTGACTGTACAGTACTGTACATTTATCTATTTATAAATAAAAAACAATAAAAAATAAAAATACTGTATATACTGTATATTTTTAATAAATAGATAAATGTACAGTACTGTACAGTCACCAAGCACTTAGCCTATCCTAACACAGTTTTTAAAGATGAAGGAATCAGTTGAATTGTCTCCCTCCTCCCTGCAGGCTCCATAGGGAGCTTGCTCCCTTTATGTGAAAGGGAGACAATTCAACTTATTCCTTCATCTTTAAAAACTGTGTTAGGATAGGCTAAGTGCTTGGTGACTGTCCAGTACTGTACATGTATTCATTTATAAAAAAAAAAAAAAAAAAAGAAAAAAAAATATATATATATTTTTTTTACTATGTGATCCTACTTACAAATTTTTGGCATACGAGCGCCCCCTAGGGACGGAACTCGCTCGTAAGTCGGGGACTACCTGTACTTTTTAGAGACAAAAAAGGGGAAAGGCCATGAGGATAGGATCGTGGTATTACAAAAAAGATCTCTTCACAGCTTGTCCTATCAGGACACGATTTAAGACATAAAAAACTTCTAGCAATCTCATTTATAAACGCATTACAAATGCATTTGATGTCAATCATACATGACTGACTGTTTAAACATTGACCATGGAAGGTTGTTTATTTCTTTAATTTATATATATGTAACACTTGATAACTTTATGGTGATTATTGAAGGCTAGAAAATGTGAACGCACGTTAGAAAGACTGTTTAAAACAGGTTTACAAGTAGTTGTTTACAGTATTTAGATTCTTGAGAGTGGACAAAGCTCAAACTTTTCCAGCTAATATATTGGTTATTGCCATTAGTCCTCCCAATATCAGTATCAGCGATAACTCAAATGTTCATATCAATTGGGCCCTAGTTGTGAGGGTCTTATATGGTCTGAAGGCCAAAGGTTTCTCACTCCTGGTCTAAGCCTATAGTGTCATGTGAATCATGTTATTTTTGTTGCATTCTCAGTTCCACAGGATAGTTTCCTGCTCAGCTGTGTGTTCGCAGTGGCTGATTACCCCGAACAAATGGCCGACAAACAACTTCTGGCCACATGGAAGAGGGTAAGACACACAACCAACACAAGCCCCCTCAAGATTTTACAGACAGTGACAGGTGGAATGCAATAAAAAATAAAATTATTTCCATGTCTTAAAGGAGAAAAATAATTTTAAAATGCCAAATGATATTCATATATCTAGATGCGATTAAGGCCTTGTTTGGGACGTGGAGTCAAAATAACTCCTATGTCCATGTAAATGGCCGGTGAGCGATGAGGTCAGAACTTACGGTACTTGCACTTATGTGTTAGGAAATACTCAGCTAGTACCACACCAAATCTTAGCTCAGTATCTATAAAATTGTATGGGGTTCAACCATTTATTTCCTTTCTAAGATAGCTCTGACAGCCACCTTCAGTCAGTTAAACTCCATAAAAAATCAGTTTTAGATGTTTGCCCAAACATTACTTTCTGAAAGTTTAATTATAGTTGTCCAGTAGTTCACAAGACATATTTTTGGTTTCATTCTGACAAAGGTTTAGCAAAGGAACGTGTTGGGGATCACTGTCAGCCAGTACCAAATACAATTTTAGCTTGGTATACCAAACTAAAAAAAACATTGAGTTATAGCCATTTTTGTGTTCGCTAATGTAGCTGTGGTGGCCATATCAAATATGACTGATCCAAAAAACTAATCCAAGAGGTTCCTCAGTAGTTTCATTAAAACCTGTACAGTTTTTTTCAAAGAGCACAAAGATTTAGAAAGATTGAATTTGTTTCCTATTGGGTTTATTTTCGCACACGTCTCACAGCTGAGCCAAACATGGTATATTTTTTATGTGGGTGATTTAATAGAAGAAACCAGCCACTAGGGAGCACAAGCCAGTGTATCTCTTGTGCCCTTCCCATGCCTGGGTAAATGGTGAGGGTTGTGTCGCAGAAGGCATCCAATGTAAAACACTTTTGTCAAAACCATAATGCAAGTTCATCAAAGAGAAACCATACCGGATCGGTTGAGGCCCGGGTTAACAACGACCGCCACTACAGCTGTTGACAAACAGGGTGCCGGTGGAAATTGTGCTACTGTTAGTCAAAGACCCTGATGAGGGAAACGTGTCAGGAGACGGGGAGAAGAGGAAAGTCAAGAATGTAGGACTGATGGTTGTAACTCTAAATGTTGGGACAATGACAGACAAAGGTAGAGAGCAGGCTGGCATGATGCTAAGAAATAAGGTAAATGTTGTATTTGTCCAACAGACCAAGTGGAAGGGCAGCAAGGCCCATAGCATTGGAGCAGGGTTCAAACTGTTTTACCATGGTGTGTATGGAAAGAGAAATGGAGTAGCGGTGGTCCTGAAGGAGGAGTTGGCAAAGAATGTAGAGGTGAAAAGAGTGTCAGATAGGGTGATGTGCCTGAAGGTAGAATTAGAAGATCTGATGCTAAACATAGTCAGTGGTTATGCTCCACAGGTTAGATGTGATGTGGAGGAGAAAGATAAATTTTGGAAAGATCTGGATGAAGTGATAGAGTATTCCCAGGGAGGAAAGAGTTGTTATGGGCCTGCCCTGAATGGACATGTTGGTGAAGGAAACAGAGGGGATGAGGAAGTGATGGGTAGGTTTTTTGTATCAAGGAATGAGACCAGGACGGACAGATGGTGGATTTTGTCAAGAGAATGGAAATGGCTGTAGTCGACACATATATCCAAAAGAGGGAGGGACATAGTGACCTATAAGAGTGGAGGAAGGAGTACCGGTACGCAGGTTGACTACATTCTGTGTAGAAGAGGACTTCAAGTACGTTACTTGGGGTCCACTGTCCAGGAAAATGGGGAATGTGGTAAAGAGGTAAAAAAGAGAGTCCTTGCAGGATGGACTGAATGGAGAAAAGTTTCAGGAGTGATTTGTGACAAAACGGTGTCAGCAAAGGTCAAAGGAAAAGTTTACAAGACAGTGGTGAAACCAGCTGCGTTATATGGTCTGGAGACAGTGGCATTGACAAAAAGACAGGAGAAAGAACTGGAAGTGGCAGAAATGAAGATGCTGAGGTTCTCCTTAGGAGTGACAAGGATGGATAAGATCAGGAATGAGATCATCAGAGGTACAGCACATGTTGAACAACTGGGAGATAAAGTTAGGGAGGACACACTGAGATGGTTTGGACATGTCCAGAGGAGGGACAGTGGGTATATTGGTAGAAGGATGTTAGAAATGCAGCTTCCAGGAAAAAGGCAAACAGGAGATATATGGATGCAGTTAGAGAGGACATGGATGTAGTTGGAGTGAGGACAGAGTCGGATGGAGGATGACTTGCTGTGGCAACCCCTGAAGAGGGAAAAGTCTTAAGAAGAAGAAGAAGTGCTTTAATAGAAGAGTAATAAAGCTTTAAAGCGTCCAGTTTGGCAGGCACCCATGATAAAAGTATTTTAAATTTAATTTACCCTTTATGTATACATGTAGTCTCATTGAGTCATGAGATCTCATTTTCAAGAGAGACCCATTTGGGAGCTGATGGTGGGGATTAAGGGCCTTGCTCAAGGGCCCAGAATGGGCAAATGAGTGTGGAGGCAGGTGTGGGTGTTTCACCTTTTCCACCCACATTTTGATGTCGTCTGTCCAGAAAGTTGAACCTGCGACTTTCTGATCACAGGCTTCTCTAACCTCTGCACCACCATTCCCACATTTAATATACAGTGAGGAAAGGTATTTGAACACCCTGCGACTTCGCAAGTTCTCCCACTTAGAAATCATGGAGGGGTCTGAAATGTTCATC
>JBBPBX010112904.1:0-10532 GCA_038048925.1 Garcialebias charrua
AGGAGAAATGCCATTAAATATTTAACCTTTAAACCTAATATGAATAATTGAGGTGACACCAATTTCACCTGTGAAGATATTCACAAACTCATTTTCCTGTAGGCCTCGGGATGAGAGCCTTGTTATCTTGTTTTAGAGCCTACTGGGATGGGGAGAAGCAGACAAACAGAACTCACCGTCCAGTATTAATCTATTAATCCTGTGGCCTGCGGTGGCCTGTTCTATGTGTCATCATTAAATAATGCACTTTACGTTTGGCCCTGAGACTGAGGCCCCAATGTGACCCCACCGATTCGAATGGGAGGCCGACGCCTTCACGGGTTGCTGGAATGAGTGACTCGTGACAGCTGTTTCACATGCTCATGCTCTGATCGTGTGAATTTGTCCATTTGTCCAGCTTAGGTCAGCTCCAGTGTCCCGCCCCTTTTTTCTGGGTGGCTTTCTCTGCAGGATGCCCCAAGTCCTGACTTCACTTGATTTCACGTTGTGTTTGCTGACTTTGACATCTGTTTGTGTCCTGGACTGTTGTTTTGTTCAGGTCGTAGCCTTGAACTATGGTTGAGGAAGTTCATGGACATTCTGGTGTTTGAATGACAGTTCTTTGCTTTTTCCTTCAACTGTCTTTGTGTCCATTCATGAGTGAGAGGTCTCGCTCCCACTTCCTGTCCGCTGTCGCTCTCAGAGTCAAAATGAACCATGTAGACGTCAACTTTATGCATTCAAATCCAATGGAGCCATCACTGTTCCCCCAATCTCCTGACAAACGAAAAGTTTCGTGCATTTTGGTTGAATCCTAGCTCATGGCAAATTACATTATGCGTGTGGTAATAAAGAAATCTGCCTGTCTCTTGCTCCATTCCCACCAGCTTTGTGCTGTTAGGCTGTGAAAGAAAAACAAATTAATCTAACGCCCATATATTATTAAACCAAAATTCAAAAGCTATATTTGTTTCATTCGGCATTTGTCTCCAACCAAAACACATCTCGCAGGGTCTGGTCTGCACAACGGGTTTTTCACCTCTAATCTAAAGTCCAAAAGCAGAAAAAATAAATTTACATCAACTTTAAAGTTCACTGAACCTCAACCCGAAACTCACTTCTCTCTAGAACTCTCGTGTTTGCCTAATTGGTGAATTGCTGACCTCTTAAAATTTCCAAAATAAGTTTTTTTGCTCTATGGCTGATTTCAAGATAAATGTTTAATCTCGCCTCACCTTCCTCATCTTCTCTCTGATACTTCCACAACCCCTCTCTGTGGCCCCCCTTCTCTCCTCTTGGGGCCTGAACTCGCTCCCTCCATCTCCTGCCTCCTGTCTTCTTCTCAACTTCCTTGTGTACTTTTCTGTCTCAACTTCCTGTTTGCTCCTTCATCCACTTGCTTTTCACTTTCTGGGTCACCTCATCCCTCTCTGTCTTTGCCTTCCTCCACATATCTCCTGATATGAATCTCTTCCATTGCTCCTCATTTCTGGCTGCTCCTCTGACACCCCAAATACTTCTCTGACACCTCCCCACTTCCTCTGTCTGACCGACTTCCTGTTTCCTTACTTCTGTTTTCTCCCTTTCTTTTACTGTCTCCTGACACATTATCACCTCACCCTTTCTCCTGACTTTCTCACTCCTTCAGTTTCTGCAACTTGCTTCAACCTCCTGTAGGTGGCGCTGTTTGACTGCTCTTTTTCCTGTCACCAGCTGCTCTAAATTTTCTTTTAAATTGAACTGTTTTCTGTGTTCCCTAATTCCTGCACACTGTCCGCAATTAGGAACAATTCTTCAAGAAGGTCAATCTGTTTCAGCTCTTCATCATATTTCCTAATTAATTGTTGATACTGTGTTACCGTGGTGCAATGTAGTGCTATCTCAGTCCCAATTTCATAAAGCGTTTGTTTGTGTTGTTTAAATCTGATTAGAACCAAATTAGCTAAGTTTCCTGTTGATCCGTCTGCTTCCTCAACAATTTTAGATAGTAGTTCGCTCAACTGGTTACCCCTCTCTGTGCTTTCAGTTTGTAAACGTCTGATATTTGCTCAGATCTGCAGCAACCGTTCAAGAATGTCTCTTTGTTCCTGCATTTGTTCACCCTGCATGTGCGCCATATCGCCTCCACGCAATCTCATTCACTCAAAATGTTTTATTCCACAAGCACTCACAGATGAGCTGAGCCAGAGAAACTCAGGGGCCAAGTCTGTGGAAAATCAGCCTTGCCCCTCTGTTAGACAACAGCGCCACCTGTCATTCATGCAAAAAATGGCAGCACCATTCACCACTGAAAAGAAATAAAACTTCACTTCACACTCTCTGAGTCGACACAAACAATTAATGACAATCAAATGGACACATATATACAAAGATCCCCCCTTTGACATTAATGAAACACGAAAACACAAAAGAAACGAGAAAAAAAATGCATGCAACACGGCCGAAACTCAAAACCCAATCAGCACCGCCACTCAATGAACAGGCGGGCTTCTCCTCATCTCAGACCACAACGGGCCACGTCTCCAGTGCGACTCCACCACGGCGAGTAGCAAGGTCGCCGCAGGGCACAGCTGGCAGACGTTCCTACCACGTGACCGCGATGTATTCCCGCGATACACCGCTGCACGGAGGTCCACTCTCTCCAGTGACTTCCGGTCAGTCCCGCGACGGACCGCCGGGCTTCAGTACGCTCACCAACCAAGAAACAGGCGGCACGAAGCGTCCACTCACGCAGTGACGTCACAGGGAGTCGGGGGCTCCCCTAACGTGTACGAGCAAACAGGACGTCTCGCGAGTCCAGCCACCCTGATTGAAGCGAGCGCACCCGGAAACGAACAACGCGCACGGGCCGACGAGCGAACGCCTCCCCCTCTGGACCCGTCCGAACGGAACCAGCGGCAGCGAACCCCTTGACCCAATCGAAGATGCGCGACCCCACCAAAAAACAAGTAAATGAAACACGAAAAACACACACGACGACACACGAAGGAAAAACCACGGGCACGCGCCCCCCTCCTCACGAGCACGCGGCTCTGCCCGTGAACGCGCAGCGGGGACCGTCCCGCACCAAACAAGCGTCTGTTCAAACTGTAACCTGTGTCGACAGCTCAAACCAAACATCTATTAATTAACTTTAACTTGAAGAACCAGAATTTATGACGAGTCTGGACTTCTTCTGTGCTCAGATAAATTTGGGACGGGGCCAAATCGTCGGTTTTGTTTAAAACACGGTCGACTCACCTGATTTGTCGTCTCAGAGCTCCACTGCTGCACAGCTGAAGAAAAGCCAACGTCGTCCCCATCAAATCAGAGAAAGAGAGACAAGGCCATCACGTCGGGGAGTCACCATTTGAAGTCGATATTTCGACGATGTTCGAATGACCAGTCTCTCATGTGAAAAAGATAAAATTTATTTGGATCAACACAGGTTACAGGTTAACAGAGTTACAGCATAAACAATCATTTGTGCACAAATTATTGTGAGCCATATTGAGCACTGACCTGTCCGACACGCTGTTCTCAAAAAGTGCTGAAGATGTCTGCTGTTCTTGGCAGCATAAAGTGCAGCTTTGGGCTTTTCTCGTTTCTCATTGGCTTAGGGCCTGATAAGGAGCCTTGGAGCTCCCTTGTTTATCTGTTTTACGGCCTTGGAGATTTTATTGCTGGTACAGAGGTCTACTCTGAAAACGTTCCTTTGTTCTGCATGTTTAAAATTGTCAGATCCATGTGTTTAGTGTATTATCTTTAATGTAACTTCATGTAGTTAATGTCCAGTTACACTAATTGATGACCAAGTGTGTGTATTTGTTTTATAAGTGCTCAGCCTTAGTTTAAGTAAAGCCTGTGTCGGCCAAAGCAAACACAAAGTGCCTTTCTGCTGCCAAGAGCTGTTAACCCTCTCTTTGCTGGATCTAAAAGCGTGCATTATAATGTTGTTTAATTGCATAAACATTTGTAAAACCATTGTAAATACCTTGATTATAGAGCGCTTGTTATTAGTTTCAAGTAAGATTAACATATAGAACATCTAAATGTGTGTATATTCCTTCAATATACATGCCCAGGTTGAAGCCATGTAAGGTCATCCCACATTTAGTTCACTTGGGGTAAATAGAGTTGGCCCATAAAGGCTTCCCATGCTGGGCCCATTATATTAAAACCACATGGGTCCCATATAATAATGCCCATTTCTGTCTCATTCGCAGTTAACCCACATAAAAATGAACTGGGACCTTTATATTCATGCCCAGGGACAACCCATGTAAGGTCAGCCCACTCTTATACCACTTGGGGTAAATGCAGTCTGCCCACATGGGCTTCCCATGCTGGGCCCATTATACTAAAACCACATGGGTCCCATGTAAAATAGCCCATTTCTGTCCCATTGCCAGTTAGCCCACATTAATTCTGTATAGGACCCATATATTTAGCCCAACAGGGCCAACAAAATGGGTTCCTTTATGGGATAACCATATGGGTCTCATGCAGTTAGCCCAGATAAATCACATGCCCACTCGTTACCCAAGTAGCCCACAATAACCCCATGTGGGGCCCAACTATGCATGCTGGCTGGGAAAAGGATGAAATTACAAAAATCAAAGGATTTATTTAATACTTTACGTATATATATTCTATTCTGCCACGAAATTAACAAAAAGAGAATGATCTTTTAATCACTAAGACCACTTTTAAATCTCAAATACATAAATGGAGTGGGCGTGTCGCAACCGCATTTTTATTTCATAAAAGGAACCCAAATACATAAAACAAACGACTCACCGTCGAGTGGTTGACACAAAACACCCAATAAAATCCTCCGGCCGCGTTAATTTGGCCTACTTTTTCTGTTGCTTTTTTAATCTATTTTCAGGGATTTATTGTACCGGTTTTTATATTTTCTGTCTTGTTAAGCACCTT
Source organism: Garcialebias charrua (assembly GCA_038048925.1). Classification (NCBI taxonomy): domain Eukaryota; kingdom Metazoa; phylum Chordata; class Actinopteri; order Cyprinodontiformes; family Rivulidae; genus Garcialebias; species Garcialebias charrua. The sequence goes on from JBBPBX010112904.1 coordinate 4,897, forward strand.
AGTCAATGCAAGGCATTGTAGGAAGGTGCTATACAAATAAAGTTTATTATTATTATTATTATTATAACTTCAATTCAAATGTGACGTGTGCTGCTGACCACTTGACCAGGTCACCCTTGTAAAAGAGATCTCGATCTCAACGGGCTCTACCTGGTAAAATAAAGGTGATTGATTGATTGATTGATTGAAAGACCACATCAACAGTACAGATCAAATTAAAGTTACAGATCAAGTTTTAAAGTGCACTTCCAAGTTGTATCCAAATTTAATTCATATAAGAGTCAATTAAGCTTAATTTACTTCAATATTGTTTCTAAAAACAAATAGTAATTTCTTTTTTGTTGCGCAACCCAAAATAAATTAAACCAATTCCAAATTCTATAAGCAGTCAACAGATTTAATGAAAAGTAACTAAAATGATCCTAAAAGGATGAAATTACAAAAATCAAAGGATTTATTTAATACTTTACGTATATATATTCTATTCGGCCATGAAATTAACAAAAAGAGAATGATCTTTTAATCACTAAGACCACTTTTAAATCTCAAATACATACCATACCATACCATTTTATTTATAAAGCACTTTAAACAGGAACAAGTCCACACCAAAGTGCTGGACAAACAAACACGCAACAAGCAACACAGACAATGAAGTACAACACGAAAAACATAAAAACATTGCAGATCATAAATCAAACGATCCAATACAAATCAGCTGGCATTGAAAGCAATGGAGTAGTAGTGAGTTTTTAACCGGGATTTGAAAACCGAGAGGGAGGGGGCCTGTTTGATGAGCAACGGTAACTCGTTCCAGAGTCTACATAAATGGAGTGGGCGTGTCGCAACCGCGTTTCTATTTCATAAAAGGAACCCAAATACATAAAACAAACGACTCACCGTCGAGTGGTTGACACAAAACACCCAATACAATCCTCCGGCCGCGTTAATTTGGCTTGATACAGTGGGGTTCTCTCATGATGGCAGTCGATCCCCAATCGGAAGGTCGGAGGTTCGAGTCCCGCATCCGCCCACCATGTGTCGTTGTGTCCCTGGGCAAGACACTTAACCCCGAGTTGCTCCCGGTAGGTCTGGATAGCGCCCTACAAGGCAGGCTACCACTAACGGTGTATGAATGTGTGTATGAATGGGTAGATGGCTCGTATTGTAAAGCGCTTTGGGGCTCCTCAGAGGGGGCTGGAAGAGAGATAAGATAGAGATAAGAGATAAGAGATTTATTTATTAACATTGCACCAGTTAATTAATACAACATGCTCTATTTTAGGCCCCCTACTTTTTAATTTGTACATGCTGCCGCTTGGTGAAGTCATCAGGAGCCATGGGATAAGTTTCCATAGTTATGCTGATGACACACAGCTATACATCTCATTATCTCATGATGACCCCCAGCCAATCACTGCACTTTTTAATTGCATTACAGACATAAAGTCCTGGATGGCACAGAACTTTCTCCAGCTAAACCAGGACAAAACTGAAGTTTTAATCATTGGACCTGAGGTTCAAAAAGAAAATGCATTTCAGAAATTACAATCTCTGTCTTTACAACCTTCTAAAAAAGTAAGAAGCCTGGGAGTTATTTTTGACTCTGAGCTTACTTTTATTCCTCATATTAAACAAATAGTCAAAACAGGATTTTATCATCTAAAAAATATAGCCAGAGTCCGCCCTCTTCTTTCTCTGACCAATACTGAGACTTTGATGCATGCTTTTATTTCTAGTCGTTTAGACTACTGTAATTCACTGCTTTCTGGTCTCCCTAAGAAAAATTTGTCCAGCCTTCAGCTGTTACAAAACTCTGCTGCTCGTGTGCTAACCAAGACCAGAAGGCAGGCTCATATTACACCCGTTTTAAAATCATTGCATTGGCTCCCTGTGCGCCTCAGGATTGATTTTAAGATTCTTTTAGTGGTTTTTAAATGTCTCAATGGTCTCGCACCATCTTATCTTGCAGAGCTGCTATTGCCCTATGAACCCCCGCGGACATTAAGGTCCTCTGGTACTGGACTACTAACAGTTCCAAAAGTCAGAACTCACACTTATGGTGAGGCTTCTTTCCAGTTCTATGGGCCCCGTCTGTGGAATAGTCTGCCGGAGAACCTGAGGGCTGCAGAGAATGTTGTTGTTTTTAAGAGCAGGCTCAAGACCCATCTTTTTAACTGCATTTCCTGAACTGGTTCATCTCTATCCAATACTACTGTATTTAATTTTATTTATTTATTTTGTGTGTGTCGTTTGCTTTAATTTTGTGAGTTTATTGTTTTATAATTCTGTACAACACTTTGAGCTGCTTTTAGTATGAAGGGTGCTTTATAAATAAAATGGATTGATTGATTGATTGATGTATGCACAATCGTCCGTAAGAGGGAGGAGTCTGCAAAGCTGCAGCATTTTCAAACACATGACATGTTCTTCTGCGCGGCCGCACTCATCCGTCTCCGGATGAAGGTCAAACAGATATGGAAAAAGGAAAAACACAATAGGTATCATTTGTGATATTCAAAAAAAGAATCTATCAAAGATTGCCTTAAGACACTCTATGATAAAGTCCCAAAAACTCTATCAGCAATAAGCACAGCCAGACGAGACATTGTTGCAGATTTTGACGGCATGCAAGGAGATCAAAAGAGTCTGTGAGCAACACTTCAGATAGCATAGTTCAGCAGTTGTAAAGCTTGGCGCCTCTGAGTGCACCCTCAGAGACCTCTGGGGAGGGAGGGGGGGGTCAGCAGTGTCTCTCAGCTTCACTCCAGGAGAATAGTTTCCAGCAAACAGCCTTCTACTTTTCCAAGGTCGTGCAGAAACTAGATTAGATAGTTATTGTTTATCTTCAATCCAGGCCACAGTGTTCTTTTTGACTGCAGCCTTCCAGAGTCCAGGTGCTGTTCAGGTCCAATCTCGCCAAAACATATGAGGTTCCGAAGCTACGAACCCCCATCCGTGCCCTGATTAATGCCGGGCGGCTGTAAACGAGTCCCAAAGCGTACCGCAGGTCCGCGGTTGTCTACCGCCGCTCCCATTGTGCGGTTCAGTTCGTACAACAGCTGGGTTGAGGAGCTCACAGCCCGGATCAGAGAATCTTGCTGATCAGGGAGTTTGGCCAGCGCTCCGATAGCCGCCGATGTCTTCCTGATCTTCCAGTAACAGACAGCTCCGCTCACGCCAAAAAACAGAGCAGCTGCCACCAATATCCCAATAATCCACAAATCTTCCACGTCTTCGACAGACAGGACGGTCAAACACATGGGTTGCCACTGTCCCCACGAGTCCATCATGTATCCGACAGCGTGCGTGTCAGAGGGGCAGACCGCTTCTCCTGGCCCGGTCCGCTTCGTGGAAAAAATCTTATCTATAGATGAAACAGCCCAATTTATTAAATCCATCGCAAATTGGTTCGAGTGAGCGCTGAAGAGTCACGGACGAGACAAAAAGCAAGCAGGGAGGAGGAAAACTTAGGGAGGGTAGGAGCAAAAAGATATGCGACTTGCTCTGCCGAGTAGCGGAAGTAACGGAAGGCGCTATATAAATAAGCTCCATTTACCATTTACCATTTCATGAATTATGAAGACACAGAGCACAACCAGCTAGCCACAGCGTTAGCACCCGAGTTCACCTCTGACCCGGAAGATGTCAAGATGGAATAGTCAATTTTTAGTAGGGGGATACAGAAATCGACTGGTTTTTGTATGCGTTTTTAATTACCGTTTTCATCGTAACTATAATTATGTTTATGTTAAATGTACATTAACAAGCAAGAGCAATGTTAGGATGTAGGTGACTGGCCGGGGTGGGGCCGGGGCCCCTGCTGATTGGGGGCCCCAGGCAACGGCATCATTTGCCTACATGGTAGTTCTGCGTCTGTTCTCCCCTCTGCTCCCTCCCCCTCCTACCCTCCTTCCTCTCTGCTCCCTCACCAAGGGGGGAAAAGTAAACAAGCAGCTACGAGAGCCAGCGTAAAAGCCCATAAATAAGTTTTTTCGTTTTTACTGATAGATAATTAGTTATTAGCGGTACTGCATTTTAAATAAAAGTAGTACAAATCCGCTTATGAATTATAAAAGTTAGTCAATCCGCTGTAATGCTGACAAATTGTTTAGGTCCGCTATAAGCGGATTAGCGCTTTAGCGCTCCCTAGCGGTCTGGCGCCCACCTTTGGTAATCACCAAATCCAGAGTGCGCCCCCTGTTGTGCATAGGGACGTCAACAGGTTGGGTGAGACTGAGAGAGTCCAAAAGAGACTTAAAATCTGTTGCCAGAAGGGAAGAGGAATTGTCCATGTAGATATTTACATCTCCAAGAAAAAAAAAATTCACAGGGGAGGTGCAGAAGAAAGTGAGGAGGCCATGCATCTCTGAGTTAAATGAAACATGCGGTTTGGGAGGCCTATAAATCAATATAACATTCTTCAGGAGGGGGGCTTTGAGGTTGAAGGCCAAACATTCAAAAGAAGAAAAGTCCTGAGATGTGGATGTGTCAGCATTACATTTCTAAAATGATCATTTGCATGTCAGACACTTTTACTCTGTGAGAAGAACAAGTCTCCTGCTGAGAGTAAAAACAGCGAAGAATAAACAGCAGAGAATAGACAGCAGAGCTGCTGCAGGAAACTTCCTGTGCAGTTCTGAGAGGAAGTACTAAAACTACAAGAGCTGAGTGACAAACAGAGTGATGATGATGATGATGATGATGATGATGATGATGATGATGATGATGATGATGATGATGATGATGATGATGATGATGATGATGATGATATGGTCAAAAAAGTGCATTTTAAAAGAACTTACTTCAGTCTGGAGCCCATCCTGTCAAAATGTGACTGTTTCCATGTGTTTGTCCTGGAGGAGTCAGTAGGTACAGTGGCTGACACTCACAGCTCTGGTGAATAGAAATGACAGCTGCAGCCTGCTCAGTCAGTGCTGGCGTGGCTGAACACTTCCTGGTTTCTGTCAATGTGTTCTTGTCAATGTGTAAATGGTGTGCATGTGATGAGGCAACCTCTAAAAAGTCAGTGGTAAACACTTCTCCTAAATTTGCACGCTTTCATTTTCGTTCCGAGCTTCATATTTTTGGAAAACCTGTTCAAATACAAATCAAATATCAAATCATCTCAAGTTTAACTGAGCCATCTATTTTTTTTTTTATGAAGGCAATCCCTCAATGTACATAGTTCCCACACACGTGACTGGAATTCCAGAATTCCGGAAACTCCGCCATTTTAGTAGGATAAACAGACGTGAGCAACCAGAGCTAAGCTAAGTTACTCTTGACCAAGGCACAAGAGCTATATTTCTTGAAAAAAAATAGCAGTGGTCGGAGTTTACCCCTTTGAGTTGGAAGAATAAATCATGTCAGACGAAGCGGTATTGACCCCTGGTGGAGCAGGGCAACAAGTTGTCACCAAGAAGTCACTCTGATATCGTTGCCCACAACGGAACAGCTTCGCAGCTTTAAATCCATGGATGGATGCTTAATAACCAATAACAGAGTTGTGAAGGACGTCAAAATCTTCATCTTAATAACAGTTCTGGTGACTGGCAGAGTAAGTGATTACACGTAGATGTCCCTCGACATAGCTGTAGCATCTAAGCTAATCTTTGCTAAAGTAAAATTGGTGT
>JBBPBX010112907.1:0-10531 GCA_038048925.1 Garcialebias charrua
AACGCGCTTTGGAGACTAGCTTAGCTTTTAGCCTGCTATCGCTAACGCCTGCTGTTGGAGTGAGCGCTGCGTAACAACGACGTCACCACGCACGTTTTGTGTCACAGCTTTTTCTGTCCGGGCGGGTTGTTGAAGCAGCCGCTTCAACACGAACAGAAAAAGAAAAACGTCAGTGAAACGTTGTAAAATCCTATCATTTGATTTGTGACCAAAATGTTTTGCACTACTTTTCTTTGACACAATTTTTGCCACTTTAGTGACCTGCTACAGGTTGAGTGTTTCATGACCCAGGTTGGGTAAACATTTTAGATTTCCACAAGTGAAAAATAACTTGTGGCTATTTAGGATTTATTCAACATTAACAAAACCTTAATAAAGAATGAATAGTCTTCACTTTAGAAGGGTTCACAAATACACTTAAGTAACTACTAGCAACTGCCTTAATTAATGATGCATTGCAGGATTAATAGATAGTGAATTCAAACATTATTTAACAATTAGTACGCATTTAATACATGTGGTGAAAGCACATTAATTTGAGCATTCACAAATATAGATAGCATAGTTAATTCATGAGTTATTAAGCATGAATAAACATTGAGTACGTAGGTTTTGGAACTCATTATTCTTTATGTATAAAGCGTTAATAAGTGTGTTAATTAATAGTGTATTAAGTGTGAATCATCCTTAATTAATGATGTTTTCATTGTTAATTAAATGTTTATTAATGCTTAAATAAGGCTAAATAATGTGTAGTAATTATAAAGTGTTACCGATTTTTCTAATACTATCCCTGCTATAAAAGAAGGTAATAAATTAGTAACCTCACCAAAAGACATAAATAATGTGTTTAAACAGTATTAAGGAACATTATATACATCCACGATGTCTACTGAGATGGACCAGAGAGGGAGGGATCTTTTCTTCTCTAAACTTGATCTTCCTAGGTTACTTGAGGAACATGTGGAGGGGCTGGAAGCACCTGTAGCAGAGGCAGAAATTAGAAAAGCTATTTTGATGATGAAGGCAGGGAAATCACCTGGTTATGACGGTATCCCCACAGAATATTATAGAACATATATCGATATTCTGGCCCCAGTTTTACAAAAAGTGTATCAAGAAACTTTTGAGAGAGGACAGTTTCCCCCTACTTTCAATGAAGCATTAATTTCTCTAATCCCAAAAAAAGATAAAGACAGTACAGATCCATCAAATTATAGGCCCATCAGTTTGCTTAACGTAGATTGTAAAATATTAACCAAGGTGCTGGCTTTACGCTTGCAACGTGTCCTTCCCAGCATTATACATCAAAATCAGACAGGCTTTATGAAAAATCGTTCTTCTTCTGATAACATGAGAAAATTGATGCATTTTATATACACTTTAGACATTCATTCATAAACTTCTTCATAAAAGTCACATATAGGGAATGGATTGAGCACTATGGCTATGGGTGGCGGGATGACACCAATCTCACCCCCATGCCTATGCTCACTCAACATTATGCATTTAGACAATTAGGGCTTGGGTTAGAGTTGGAGTGGAGGGGAAACTGGTACAATGCCAGCCTTTGCTCCTTCTCTTTCCTTTTTAAGTACACTTTAGAACAACACTCACCAACAGTACATTTGGGGACGGGGGTGTGTGTGTCGGGGTCTTGATTTGTTAATTTCAATTTTATTTATTTATGTATTTATTTATATATATATATATTATTTATTTATTTTTCTCTTACCCCCCTGGTTGCCTGGCGGACATTCTGGGGGTGGGCCGTCAGGGGTTGTGCTGGGGTGTGGGGGGGTTCGGGGCCTGCGGGTTTGCCGTGGGCGGGACTGGCAGTGCGCTCCCCCTGGGGCTGCTTGGGCTCGAGTGTCCTGCCCTGTCCTGCCGGCGGGGCGCGGGGTGGGCCGGATCTTGGATGTCTGCTACTCTCCACCCCAGAATGAATGGGCCTACCTCCTGGGTTTGGATGTGGGCTGCCCCATGTAGGGAGCAGGTACATGTCTTGGACCTGGGGGGTATAGAGTGTGCTTCGGGATTATGATTGGAGCGTGTCGTTATTGTTTGTCTTTCTATGACTGAGGGTGAGGATGAGGGTGGGTCTAAATGAGTGTGTCTGTGTATGAATGTTTAAGTGTCAGGCTGGGACTTGGACTGCCCCCTCTCTGATACTTCTGAGGCTACCTAGTGTCGCGCTCCTGCCACGTGGCCCCCTGGTGGGTGTTCCTCTGCCTGCGGGCGTGCTTGGGACCCTCACTATCTGGGGCTGGGCGCTTGGGCGTTGGTCGGCTCGGCCTGGTGGCTGCCTGGTGGGGCTCGGGTCCTCTGGTCCTGTCGGGTCTGGGCCTGAGGGGTGGGCGTCCCCGGTGCCCGAGCATCGGTGTCCGGCCCTGGGGCTACATCGGTGCAGCGGGCTCTGGCGGGGGCCTGTGTATTTGTCGCTGTTGACCCCGGGGGGTCATTGTGTGTGGTCCCTGGTGGGGTTCGTCCGGTTCTTCCCCTTGGTCGGATCTGGGGAGTGGACGAGTGGCTCGTCCTGTTCGGGTGGTCCTGGGGACTCTGGGCTCGGGGTCCTTCCTGGGGTCTTGGGCTTTGATCGCCCTTTCGTCTGTCTCGGGCTTTGGGGGGACAGATCTCTGATGCTTCACAATCGCTACTAAATGTTCTATTGGAGGAACCTTATTCACTTATGCATGCTCACAACCACACACAAATGGATGCAGGGATGTATATGTAGATATATGTAGATGGGTATATAAATGAATATAAATATATATGTATGTATACTGTATATATATTTGTAGGTATGGGTATGTTTATATATAGAAATCTAATGCAAGGTCATGAATATTATCAGTCTTTATGCTTGTATGTTTCGTTGCTGTGTTCTGTCATGTGCTTTGCAGGATTGTGGACGGAGGTTTGGTGTGTTTGCCTTGTGCTCTTTTTGTGGATAATTGTTGTTTTGTTGTCTCACTTTCTCTTTTCTTTCTTTCTCTCTATTAAAAAAAATACATATTGGAGTGAGAGGATGGCTATAAGGTGTGAAGGGAGGCCATCTATAAATGGAAAAAAAAAAAGAAAAAAAAGAAGAAGAAAACGCTGCCACTAGTGATAGTGAAGGGAACTGGATCAAATCTGTTAGGCAGAGGATGGCTGAAAGAATTGAAACTCAAGTGGGATGAGATTAAACAAGTGAAAACAGAGGCACAAGAGTTACAGGAAGTTCTCTTGAGACATGAAGAGGTTTTTAAAGAAGAGTTGGGGATGTTAAGAGGTGTGCAGGCAACCATCGTGTATCGGCAGACGCCCATCCTAAATTTTACAAACCCCGTTCAGTCCCATATGCCATGAGGACTAAGGTGGAAGAGGAGTTAGAACGTCTTTTAAAGGAGGACATCATAACCCCAGTAAAGTATGCAGATTGGGCAGCGCCCATTGTGCCCGTTCTGAAACCAAATGGCTCAGTCAGAATTTGTGGTGATTATAAATTGACAGTGAACAATGCCTCATCACTGGAACAATACCCAATTCCCCGTGTGGAAGACCTTTTCAATGCACTAACAGAAGGCAAACAGTTCACCAAGCTCGACTTAAGTCATGCATATCAGCAGATAGTCATGGATGAGGACTCCAAGAAATACCTGACAATAAACACACACCGAGGCCTTTTCACTTATAACAGATTACCATTTGGCGTGTCATCAGCCCCAGCTATTTTCCAAAGAACAATGGAAAGCTTGCTACAAGGTCTACCCAATGTAGTAGTTTACCTGGATGACATATTGCTAACTGGAAGTGACACCAGAGGACACCTGAAAACGCTGGACGACATTCTCAAACGACTAAAGGATGCCGGACTGCGACTTCAGAGGAGTAAATGTGTATTCTTACAGGATCAAGTGGAATACCTGGGTCACAGAATCGATGCAGAAGGTTTGCACCCAGTAAAAAGCAAAGTGAGAGCCATTGAGGAAGCTCCACCTCCAACCACAGTGACTGAACTAAAAGCTTTTTTGGGCCTCCTAAACTACTACAACAAGTTTCTTCCTAATCTAGCTACACGCTTAGCACCATTACATCATCTGCTGAGGAAAGGAGTTCCATGGGGTTGGAATAAAGAACAGCAGGAAGCATTCAGCTTGGCTAAACAGCTGCTGAAATCAGCCAAAGTACTGTGTCATTACTCAGCAGACAGAGACTTGGTGCTGGCATGTGACGCCTCACCATACGGAGTGGGAGCTGTGCTGTCACATGTGATGGAAGATGGGAGTGAGCGACCTTTAGGGTTCATGTCAAGGACATTAACGCCAGCGGAAAAGCGTTACTCACAGCTCAACAAGGAGGGGTTAGCCATCATATTCGGGATCAAGCGATTTCACAAGTACATCTATGGTCGGAAATTCACAATCAGCACTGACCACAAGCCTCTGATCTCCCTTTTTAATGAAACTAAACCAGTGCCACAGATGGGATCGCCGAGAGTGCAAAGGTGGTCTACCCTGTTGAGAGCATATGAGTACAACATTGTGTACAAACCGGGAAAAGTTCATGCCAACGCTGATGCACTGAGTCGTCTGCCACTGCCACAGACTGATGAGGAGGAAGACTCAGGACAAGTCTTCATGCTGGATGTGATGGATAATCCACCCATCACCACATCCCAAATACAAAAATGGACAGCTAAAGACCAAATACTGTCACAAGTGCTGTCATGGTGTTTAAAAGGTTGGCCAAACAAAGTGGACACTCAGTTCAAGGCCTACAATCAGAGACGGTTAGAGTTGAGTGTGAAAGATGGATGTGTACTGTGGGGTGCCAGAGTGGTTGTTCCACAGAAGGGAAGGTCTACCCTTTTAAAACAACTACATTGTGTACATCCTGGCATCTCGAGGATGAAGGGTTTGGCACGTTCCTACATGTGGTGGCCAGGGATGGATGCTGAAATAGAGAAGGAAGTGCAAACCTGCCACACATGTCAGGAAAATAGGAATGCTCCAGCTGCTGCACCCCTGCACCCTTGGGAGTGGCCAGAGACCCCCTGGAGTAGAATACACGTGGATTATGCTGGCCCTCTCTCAGGCAAGATGTTTCTTGTTGTGGTAGATGCACATTCAAAATGGATCGATGTGTATCCCACAAACAGTGCAACAAGTCAAGTCACCATAGAGACACTCAGACAGTGTTTCAGCGCACATGGCCTACCACAGATGATAGTTTCAGACAACGGCACATGCTTCACAAGTCAAGAGTTTGAAATGTTCTTGAAACAAAAAATGGAATTCAGCATGTTACATCTGCACCTTTCCACCTAGCATCAAATGGCCTGGCTGAAAGGGCTGTACAGACATTCAAACAAGGCCTAAAGAAAACTAAAGGGGACACTTTGGAAACTAGGTTGGCAAGATTCCTGTTTAACTACAGAATCACACCACAAAGTACCACAGGCTTGTCACCTGCTGAACTGCTGATGTCAAGGAGATTGCGTTCTACACTGGATCTCCTGCTGCCAGACATCAAGGCAAAAGTACGTAAGAAGCAAGTAAAACAGAAGGAATATCATGACACCCACAGCAAGTGGAGAAGCTTTTCTCCCGGTGATGATGTGTACATCCGTAACTACAGTCATGGACCAAAGTGGGTGCCTGCCATCATTGTAGGGAGCACAGGTCCAGTATCTTATACTGTGCAGATGGGAGATGGACGTGTCATGCGGCGACATGTTGATCAAATCAAGAAACTACATGTGATGCAGAGAGGGATGGATGGAGCTGGAGCACAGTGCGCTCTTCAGGATCCAGATGAAGTGGTGGCGCTCGGGCCGACAGACTTGGTGGCTCCATCTTCAGGAGGAAGGGCGTTGGTGGAGCCTGCTGAAACAGCTCAGGTTCAGTTTCCTGCAGTGGAGGTGCCAGATGTGGATATCGGACAGAGAACAGATCCACCCCCGGTACTACGCCGCTCGGAACGCCAAAGAAAGGCTCCTCCTTATCTGAGTGACTTTTTGTGCAAGTAACGAGCTCCTTAAGGAAAAGGTTCTCTAGACTTGTTAGTTTGTTCACCTTCCATGTTTAAAATATGTTTTAATTAATGTTTAAAATAAGTATGGTAAATACATAGAGAGTTCTGATAGCACAGATGTTTAGGACCATTGGAAGGTTAAGTCTGGTTAAGTTTTGCTACCCTAGTTGACTCTTAAAGGGGGAGGGATGTAGTATACTGAGTTAGTTCAGTTAGGTTTTAGTTGGATTACCCCCCAGACCACCAGAGGGCAGTGGTGTCAAGCGAATAAGCTAGACTGAATGAGCTAGTGCCTGGAGTGTGTACGTTGTGTTCAAGACTAAATAAACAAGTTAAAGACAACTTATTGTCTTTAACTTATGATTACTTCTTAGAAGTGAAGGAATCTTTGAACAGGCAGGAATGGATAAGCATTGAAACTGATGTTTGTTCACCGTTCCACCCAAGACACAAACTGTCTCAAAAGACTGACATAACACATCCGGTTCTTATTCACTCTAGTGAGGTGTGGTCAAAAGTCCATAGAGTGTTAGAGCTTCCACATCAGGTACAGGCATATGCATCTCTCTGGAATAATCCTTCTATACCTATTGGTAAACAACCTGTGTTTTGGGGGCAGTGGCATTCACGTGGCATACACACCATTGGTGATCTGTATAAAGATGGACAATTTATGTCCTATGAGGATTTGACTCGTACATTTGAATTGGAAAGTAGAGCAAACCTATGGAAATATTTACAGATGAGACACTGTGTGACCTCCAAAATCAAAGACAGTGTGGAAAATAAGATTTTAGATTTTATTAGGTTGCCACGTGATCGCCACAAGACCTCTCAGTTTTATAAACTTTTAAGTTGTAGTTTGAGTGGTGACTCATTAAATATCAAACTTATTTGGCAAAGAGATTTGAAAATCGAGTACACAAAGGAAGAATGGCTGGAGGTCCTATCAGGGAGCGGTAAATATGTGAAAGAAGCCCGAAATAAATTCATACAGTATAAAGTGTTGCATAGATATTATCATACTCCTACCAGATTGCACAGAATGAAACTAATGACGGACAATTTGTGTTGGAAATGTAAAAAAGAGGTGGGGACATATTTACACTGTTTTTGGGAATGTCCTCTGATTACACCTTTTTGGATTGAAGTCTTGAAGATTCTGAGTGCCTGGTTTGGCTCAGAAGTCCCCCGGACCCCAGAACTGTGTTTACTGGGAGATAGATCTCAAATGCCAGACATTTCCAAAGGAGCCCTTTCAGTTATTATGGTCGGTCTTGTGACAGCATCCAGGATCATCTTAAAACATTGGAAGACCATAAAGCGCCCTGAAATCAATGACTGGATTAAATCAATGACCGACGCAGCTTCTTATGAGGTCATGCTCAGTAACTTGAAAGGGAGCAGAGACAAAGATTGGGACAGTTTTTGGGACTCACTAAAAAGTGTAACAATGACCTAAAATGATACTGCTTTGTCTTACTTTTTTGTTTTGTTTGTTTGTTTGTTTGTTTCTCGATCTTCTGGACTTTTGAATCACACCAATTACAGTAATTACAGAAATGTTTTCTTTATTTTTTTTAAATTTATCACTCCACCTGTAATCTACCGTTATCTGGGGGTGGGGAATAGAGGGAGGGGGGTGCACCAGCTTTATGTTCTTTATTTTGTTTTTCCTTGTAATTTTTTAAAATGTTTTTATGTTTATTTTATGTACATGTTCCAAAAAATTAATAAAAAACTTTAATTACAAAAATAATAATAATAAACAAACACAAGAAAATACAAGATTGTCACTTTTAATGTTGATGACCAACAAACATGATGCAGTACAACTACGTTATATTTCAAAAGTAATATTTATCGTCCACCAGCGGACTGGAAAATGAATGTTAGGCCTGTAAATTATTTTCATGTGTTTTTGTTTAGAAACAATTCAAAGTGGCTTTAGAAGATTAGAAAAATGACTCAAAATTTTTGATAACAGTTGAAAGGTTTTATAAATTTTTGTCATGATCCAAGTAATTCACATTTTTATTCACACCACAAAGGAAACAAACTCCAGACTCTACAAAGAAACTTAGTGAAACTTTATTCTGAGGGTAATCCAGTAAACTTGGACAGTTTTCTGGTTGTTATTGTTCCTCCCAGTTTGACAGAAGCTTCAACATGATGATAAACCTGAGATCAAACCAAAAACATGTGAAGCAAACAGAAACATGTTCCTGTTAGACCCATACCATACCATACCATTTTATTTATAACACACTTTAAACAGGAACAAGTCCACACCAAAGTGCTGAACAAACAAACAAGCAACAGGCAACACAGACAATGAAGTACAACACGAAAAACATAAAAACACTGCAGATCAAAATAAAACGATCAAATACCAATCAGCGGGTGTTGAAAGCAACAGAATAGTAGTGAGTTTTTAACCGGGATTTGAAAACTGAGAGGGAGGGGGCCTGTTTGATGAGCAGCGGTAACTCATTCCAGAGTCTTGGGCCTGCTACAAAGAAGGCCCTGTCACCTCTGCGCTTAAGGCGAGTTTCTGGAACTGTTAAAAGTACCCGGTCCTCTGACCTCAAAGCACGTGGAGGGACATATGGGTGTAACAGATCTGAGAAATTAGACGAGACAGGAGCTTCGAAAATATGAAACTTTACAAAAATATTTGTTCCAGTGGTGGAAAACAGAGTTTCTGTTCAAACAACGAACATGATCTGAAAGAAAACTGTTTTTCACGAGGAAAACAGGAATGAAGTGTTTGGAGCAGCTCTCTAAGACACAATCTATGCTGCACTTCAACACAGGACTTTATAGCAGGCCAAGAGGACAGTGATTTCATGGTGCGTTCAAGTACATCTTGTAAACAAAAGAATCCACACTGAAATCAAGGGCGTAGATTTCATCTCATTATTGGGGGGGACCATAAACAGGGAAATTTTTTAAGAGCAATTTTGGGGGGGTCGGCAAAGTTACAGTGAAATGTAATGCAAAATGTACAGAGGGAAGTTTATCCAAACTGCATGCATATACTATGCAGAATAATCAGCAATAATATTGATTTAAATGGCATGTATTTAGTAGTCTTAATCATACTTAATCCTACTATTAATCAGTGCCTGAAGACCGCCACCATCATCCCAGTCCCAAAAAGCTCCACAGTGACTGGTCTGAATGACTATAGACCGGTGGCTCTCACCCCGATAGTCGCTAAATGTTTTGAGAAACTGGTCATGTCCCACATCAAGACAGCCGTCAACATCAACGAGGACCCTCATCAATATGCATATCGTGAGAACCGATCAACAGAGGACGCCATCTCCTCCGTGGTCCACACTGCTCTCACCCACCTGGATCAGAAGGACTCATACGTGCGTCTGCTCTTTGTGGACTTCACATCTGCCTTCAACACCATGATCCCCCAAACTCTGATAGACAAACTATCCACACTTGGACTAAGCCCCTCTATTTGTAACTGGGTCTTAGACTTCTTAACAGACAGACCACAGTCCGTGAAGATCCACAACTTCTCCTCCTCCACCATCACCCTCAGCACTGGCTCTCCTCAGGGATGTGTGCTGAGCCCTCTTCTGTTCACTCTGCTCACATATGATTGTATAGCCACACATCCAGGCTGTCATATTGTTAAGTTTGCAGATGATACAGCTGTGGTGGGATGCATCACAGATAATGATGAATCCAGCTACAGACAGGAGGTGGAACATCTGGAGAGCTGGTGCAAAGAGAACAACCTTCACATGAATGTGAAGAAGACGAAGGAGATGATTGTGGACTTCAGAAGGAACAAACACACCCACACCCCACTGTATATAGGTGGATCTGCGGTGGAGGTGGTCTCCAGCTACAAATACCTGGGTGTACACTTGAATGATAACCTCAGCTGGAGCAATAACACCACCAGCCTGATCAAGAAAGGTCATCAGAGACTCTACTTCCTCAGACGGCTGAGACGAGCCGGTCTGAGAAGCCCAGTCCTCACCTCGTTCTACAGGTGTGCAGTGGAGAGCGTCCTGTGCTCCAGCATCAACGTGTGGCATGGAGGCTGCACAGTTGCAGAGAGAAAAGCTCTGCAGAGAGTGGTGAAGGCTGCACAGAAGTCTGTGGGAGTCAGTCTCCCCACCATCACAGACATTTACACCTCCAGATGCAGAAAAAGAGCCACCTGCATCATGAAAGACCTCACTCACCCAGCACACTCACTCTTTGCACCACTCCCCTCGGGACGGAGGTTGAGGAGCATCAAATGTAGAACCACTAGACTGAGAAACAGCTTCTACCCTGAGGCTGTCAGACTCATGAATAAATAAATAATAAGAATAAACACTGCAAAATGTCACATCATACTGATACTGTACTGATCTGTTTCTTGTTGCTGCGTTCATCTGTGACCATCTGCTCATGTTCGTGCTGCTGTTTATAATGATGTTTTTCTACTACATTAGGGCTTAGTGTATTACTAGCTGATGTGATGTCTCTCTTA
>JBBPBX010112908.1:0-10531 GCA_038048925.1 Garcialebias charrua
TTATTAGTTATTATTTATTATTATTATTATTATTATTATTATTATTATTCATGTTTAAAAATATAATCAGAGTGCTCTGTTTACATTCACGGATCTAATGGGTAGAAATAATAATCAGTGTGCTTTTTCTTTCATACCCAGGGAACGTTAGTATTATTAGTTATTATTATAATTCATGTTTAAAAATATAATCAGAGTGCTCTATTCACTTTCACGGATTTAATGGGTAGAAATGTAATTACTGTAGTGTGCTTTTTCTTTCATACTCTGGGAACGTTAATATTATTCGTTATTATTATTATTATTATTATTATCATCCATCCATCCATCCATCCATTTTCTTCCGCTTATCCAGGGTCGGGTCGCGGGGGTAGCAGCCTAAGTAGGGAGGCCCAGACTTCCCTCTCCCCAGCCACTTGGAGCAGCTCCTCTGGGGGAATCCCAAGGCGTTCCCAGGCCAGCCGAGAAACATAGTCCCTCCAGCGTATCCTGGGTCTTCCTCTGGGTCTCCTCCCGGTGGGACATGCCCGGAACACCTCACCAGGGAGGCGTCCAGGAGGCATCCTAACCAGATGCCCGAGCCACCTCAACTGGCTCCTCTCGATGTGGAGAAGCAGCGGCTCTACTCCGAGTCCCTCCCGGATGACTGAGCTTCTCACCCTATCTCTAAGGGAGAGTCCAGCCACCCTGCGGAGAAAACTCATTTCAGCCGCTTGTATCCGAGATCTTGTTCTTTCGGTCATAACCCAAAGCTCATGACCATAGATGAGGGTGGGAACGTAGATTATTATTATCATTCGTGTTTAAAAACATAATTGGAGTGCTTTGTTTACATTCACGGATTAAATGTTTAGAAATATAATTAGCCAGCTTTTTTTTTTTTCATAGTCAGGGAACGTTAGTATTATTAGTTATTATTATTATTCATGTTTAGAAATATAATTAGTGTGTTTTGTTTACATTCACTGATTAAATGTTTAGAATATAATTAGCCAGCTTTTTTTTTTTTTCATAGTCAGGGAACGTTAGTATTATTAGTTATTATTATTATTCATGTTTAGAAATATAATTAGTGTGTTTTGTTTACATTCACTGATTTAATGTTTAGAATTATAATTAGTGTGTATTGTTTACGTTCACGGATTTAATGTTTAGAATTATAATTAGTGTGTTTTATTTACATTTAGGGATTTAATGTTTTGAATTATATTGTATGCTGTGGTTCGCATTTGGGGAATGTTATTATTATTAGTTATTATTATTATCAATCACTGTTTTTTTAAAGAGTTCTTGCTCTTCCAGATTAGTGCCTATTACATATTTTAAATCTTCTTTTCATTTAGCTAGTTCTGTGGGAGTCACCTGGTACAGGTTGTGATGTGGTGCCATTTGACCATAAGGACAAGTTTTCTAGTGACTCCTGTTGGAGTCTGCACAGTCCCTTCATTTGGGGAAGGGCCAAGTGCAAGGTGGGGGGGATTTTTTTTTCTCCTGGGGTGGGGGCGGGGATTGGGAAGGATGGCAATATTTTACAACCCTTATTATGAACAACAGGTCACATGTCTGTTGATTTGAAAGCTTCCTCAACATCATCTGCTGTCAGATTCCTAAGCTGGAATGTTAAAGGTCTTAACAATCCGGTGAAACGATCTAAAATATATTCTCATATGAAACGCCTGAACCCAGACGTAATATTCCTACAGGAAACACATTTGCAAAATTCAAATCAGGTCAGGCTTAAATATCCATGGATTGGGGAGATTTACCATTCGAGCTTCAACTCAAAAGCCAGAGGAGTTGCCATACTATTTAATAAGAATATTCATTTTACAGCATCAAAAATAATGAAGGATACAAATGGCAGATTTCTTATAATTGCGGGCTCTCTGTTCCATACCCCCATTTTATTAGTGAACATTTATGCACCAAACTTTGATAACCCAGACTTTATAAAGGGCGGCCGTGGTGTAGTGGTAATGGCAGTCGACCCCTGATCGGAAGGTTGGAGGTTCGAATCCCGCATCCGCCCACCATGTGTCGTTGTGTCCCTGGGCAAGACACTTAACCCCGAGTTGCTCCCGGTAGGTCTGGATGGCGCCTTGCAAGGCAGGCTACCACTACCGGTGTATGAATGTCTGAATGAATGGGTGGATGGTTGGTATTGTAAAGCGCTTTGGGGCTCCTCACAGGGGGTTGGAAAGTGCTATATAAATAAGCTCCATTTACCATTTACCATAAATAATTTAGTTAGCACACTTCCATATCTTGACACTCATCTGTTAATTTTAGCTGGGGACCTGAATTGTGTTATGAACACATCATTAGATCGCTCTTCGTCTCGGCCCTGCACACAGTCTAATATGTCTAAATCTATTTTGGATTTTGTGTCCCAAAATGGATATGTAGATCCATGGAGGGCACAGAATCCACTAACAAGGACCTATTCTTTTTACTCGCAGGTGCACCAATCCTATTCCCGTATAGATTATTTTTTTGTTGACAGCTCTTTAATGCAGAGAGTCACTTCTTCTGAATACTATCCGATTGTTATCTCAGACCATTCTCCTCTAAGCATTGATATAAACTTTATAAATAAACCCCGTTCTAGTCCTCGTTGGAGATTTAATAGTCTCCTGTTATCAGATGAGCCATTTAATAAATTCATCTTATCAGCAATTGACGATTTCCTAATGTTCAATAAGAGCGATACAATTTCTCCCTCACTATTATGGGAAACATTAAAAGCCTATATTCGTGGTCAGATTATTTCTTTTTCAGCTAATGTCAATAAAAATCTACGCACTAAGATATCAGAAATATCAACAAAAATTCAGAATATTGACAGGCAAAATGCCGTTAATCCGTCACACGATTTGCTGAAACAGCGACAGGATCTTCAAATGGAACTTGATCTTTTAACAACATCTGATGCGGAGCGTCTCTTAATCCGATCTCGAGCCACTTATTATGAGCATGGGGAAAAACCAAGTAGACTTTTGGCACATCAACTGAAACGAAAGGCTAGCTCTCACACAATATCGCAAATCAAGGATCGATCGGGCAACCTTGTCTCAGACCCTGTCTCCATTAGTGACACCTTTAAAAAATTCTACTGCGATCTGTATAAATCTGAACTACAAGCAGACTCAAACGAGCTACTCGCCTTTCTTCAGAATATTGACATTCCTAGGATAGACAAATTGATTTCTGACCAACTTGAGGCTCCCATTAAATTAGAAGAAATATTAGAGTCAATTAAGAATATGCAAAGTGGTAAAACACCTGGCTCGGATGGTTTCTCTGCCGAATTTTTCAAAAAATTTAAAGATAAGATAGCCCCTCTTCTTCTCGAGGTTTATAATGAGTCATTCGGGCGTGGCCTGCTACCTCCCACCTTGACTCAAGCTTCAATCTCTCTCCTGTTAAAGAAGGATAAAGATCCTACTGCTTGCGAGTCTTATAGACCCCTTTCACTCTTGAATGTGGATTTTAAGATTTTGTCCAAAATACTCGCAACTCGGCTTGAGACAGTTCTCCCTCTGATTATCTCACAAGAACAAAATGGATTCATCAAAGGTCGCCAGTTGTTTTTTAATACCCGTACATATTGAACACAATTTTTTCAACTCATT
Source organism: Garcialebias charrua (assembly GCA_038048925.1). Lineage (NCBI taxonomy): Eukaryota > Metazoa > Chordata > Actinopteri > Cyprinodontiformes > Rivulidae > Garcialebias > Garcialebias charrua. The sequence goes on from JBBPBX010112908.1 coordinate 3,633, forward strand.
CCCCCAAGTCTCCTGAAGTAATCATTTCTCTTGACGCCGAGAAAGCTTTTGATCGAGTAGAATGGGAGTATCTCTTTGCCGCTCTTAATAGGTTTGGTTTTGGAGAGAGGTTTGTGTCCTGGATCAAACTACTTTATACATCTCCTCAAGCATGTATTCTTACTAATTCCATCCAATCAGATTATTTTTCGGTGGGGCGTGGTACTAGACAGGGTTGCCCTCTTTCCCCCCTCTTGTTTGCATTAGCCATTGAGCCTCTTTCTGTTGCCCTAAGATCCCTTTCTTCTTTTCACGGAATCATCCGCTCTGGCATCGAGCTTAAACTGTCCTTATATGCAGATGACCTTCTCCTGTATGTTTCTGACCCATTATGTAGCCTTCCCCCAATTTTAAATACTCTGGAAAAATTTGGATCGTATTCCGGCTATAAAATTAATTCACTTAAAACCGAATGCTACCCAGTGAATTCATTAGCTTTAAAGCTTAAGCCTTCTGATATCCCTTTTAGGCTCAGTCCCTCGGGGTTTAGATATTTGGGAATTAATATTGCACGTACTCTGCCCTCAATGTTTTCTCAGAATTATACCCCACTAGTCTCCCAAATTGCATCAGACCTTCAGAGGTGGAACTCTCTCCCTCTTTCACTAATTGGCAGGATTAATATTATCAAAATGAATGTGCTACCTAGACTTCTGTTTTTATATCAAAACATCCCTCTGTTTTTGCCCAAACAGTTCTTCAGGTCCCTGGATCAGATGGTCTCTTCCTTTTTGTGGAATGGAAAGGCCCCCAGAATGAGACTTTCTTTATTACAACAGTTCACCACAAATGGTGGTCTTTCTCTACCTAATTTTACAATGTATTACTGGTCCTCACATATCCATAAACTGAATTATTGGTTAAATTCACCGGATCTGATTTGGTGTAAACTTGAAGTTCAATCGATTTCTGCATCTTTTTCACCTGCCTCAATTATTTATTCATCATTACCAATTAAACTATCCTCTGTTACTACAAATCCTATAGTGCTTTCCACACTCAGGATCTGGTCACAATTTAGGTCCCATTTTAAATTTGTATTACCATCTAATAAAATGCCGTTATTAAAGAATCACATTTTCTCTCCAGCATCTACTAATGCTGCCTATAGAATTTGGCATGAGAGAGGTATTAGAACAATGAGAGACCTTTACGAAGATGGTTTGTTCCTTAGTTTTTCAGAATTGTCTTCTAAATTTAATCTACCCACTTCACATTTGTTTCTTTATTTCCAAATTAGACATTGCGTTTCATCACGGTTTCCAAATTTTCCAACTTTGCCTACTGACCCACCATGGGTCGAATTCCTAGCTTTGAAGCCTAATCTGAAATCTCCTCTTTCTATTATTTATGGAAAACTTATGGCAATTGAGGCCGACTCATCAGGTAAAACCAGAACTGCATGGGAACGGGAATTGGGTGTTGAACTGTCAGAGTCATGGTGGGATAAAGTTTTTCTCAGCATACGCCAAAGTACACCATGTGCCAGACTACAATTAATACAGTTTAAAGTAATAGAGTACATTTTTCAAAATCCCATCTATCAAAAATTTTCCCTTCAATTCCAGACCAGTGTGATAGATGTCAGGCTTCACCTTGCAACTTAAGTCATATGTTTTTCTTCTATCCAAACTTACAAGGGTTTTGGAAATATTTCTTCTCCATACTCTCAGGAGTTTTTAAGATCCAGATTCAGAGTGATCCACTTATTGCCATTTTTGGAGTTCCAGGGACCACACTTAACCTATCCCGCCAGCAGGGGGAGGTCCTGGCCTTTTGTTCTCTCCTTGCCAGGCGTTGTATTTTGCTCGCCTGGAAATCTCCCACACCTCCATCCACATCACAATGGCTTAATACCATAAGATCATTCTTGAAAATAGAAAAAATTTCATTAACAGTGGAAGGTAGTTCAGAAAAATTTACTTATAAATGGGCACCCTTTGTGTCATATGTAAAATCTTTGGGTAACACTTTATAATAACTACACACTATTAAGCCTTATTTAAGCATTAACAAACATTTAATTAACAATGAAAACATCATTAATTAAGGATGATTCACACTTAATACACTATTAATTAACACACTTGTTAACGCTTTATACATAAAGAATAATGAGTTCCAAAACCTACGTACTCAATGTTTATTCATGCTTAATAACTCATGAATTAACTATGCTATCTATATTTGTAAATGCACAAATTAATGTGCTTTCACCACATGTATTAAATGCGTACTAATTGTTAAATAATGTTTGAATTCACTATCTATTAATCCTGCAATGCATCATTAATTAAGGCAGTTGCTAGTAGTTACTTAAGTGTATTTGTGAACCATTCTAAAGTGAAGACTATTCATGCTTTATTAAGGCTTTGTTAATGTTTCATAAATCCTAAATAGCCACAAGTTATTTTTCCCTTGTGGAAATCAGACAAAATGAATTCACTATCTATTAATCCTGCAATGCATCATTAATTAAGGCAGTTGCTAGTAGTTACTTAAGTGTATTTGTGAACCATTCTAAAGTGAAGACTATTCATGCTTTATTAAGGCTTTGTTAATGTTTCATAAATCCTAAATAGCCACAAGTTATTTTTCCCTTGTGGAAATCAGACAAAAATCAAAGCAGGAGACGTGGAATACCAAAAACAGGTTTGTATTGACATTTTGTAAAAGTCAATAAAACATACATCTGTCAGTTCCAGTAATGCATATGAAAATCTGTATAAAATGTTTACCCAACAATCATGAAACACTCAACCAGGTCACTAAAATGGCAAAAACTGTGTCAAAGAAAAGAAAAGTAGTGCAAAACATTTTTGGCACAAATCAAATGACATCCTGTAGCGTGTGAAGAAGGAGAAACAAACTGATCTGCAAGCAGTTGCCTTTAATCCTTCGAGCGTCAAAACCAGTTACAGAATGAATGAATGAACACACGAACACTTCTTCTTCATCACCTGGTAAAACCTGGGGAGCACCTCGCTGGCTCCTCCTACTGGGTGAGAGAGAGATGAGGCCACATGCCTCCCAACACACCACACAGCCCCCCCCGAACACCCAGAAGGGCAAATACAAAACATCAGTCTCTCACAGGAGCCCTAATCAACCTGCCAAACCGACTGCGTCGACTCGGGGGCGGAGAAACGGCTGGCATCCGTGCAGGAACAACATTTTGTGCCACAGGGGAAGGAACACAGTTGGGGGGAGAAAACGGAAGATGGGGTCGAGCAGGAGGGCGGCCGCGTCTAGGAACCTGAGCCGGCAACACCTCATCATCAGCCAACACATAGGCTGGCTTCAGGCGGTCCACTGTAACCAGCTCTCTACGCCCACCCATGTCTAAAACAAAACTTTTCGCGCCTCTTTCGAGCACTCGAAACGGCCCGTCATACGGAGGCTGGAGGGGCGAACGGTGGGCGTCACGTCGCACAAAAACGAAACGGGCAGACTGGAGTGCAGTGGGCACAAACGCCTGCGGGAAACAATGGTGCACAGGACCCGGAACCAAAAGACCGCTCTGCGAATAGGGGTCCACCGCTTCGGGGAACCGTGGAGCGGCAGCGTCTAACAAAAACTCCCCTGGGATTCGTACAGGCTGACCAAAAACCAACTCGGCTGATGAAGCGTTGAGGTCCTCCTTAGGAGCTGATCGCAACCCAAGCAGCACCCATGGCAAACGCTCCACCCAGCCAACGTCTGTTAGCGCAGCGCGTAACGCCGCCTTAAGAGACCGATGGAAACGTTCAACCAACCCGTTAGCCTGAGGGTGGTAGGCGGTAGTGCGATGCACCTGCACCCCCAAGGAGCGCGCCATCTCGGACCAGAGCCCTGAAATAAACTGGGGACCTCTGTCTGAAGTGATGTCCGAGGGCACACCAAAACGGGCAACCCAAGTGGAGAGGAACGCACCAGCCACGTCGGAGGTAGTTGTGGAAGAAAGAGGAACGACCTCCGGCCACCTGGTTGTGCGGTCGACCACTGTAAGCAGGTGTGTGAAACCCCGTGATGGGGGCAGGGGACCAACTAAGTCCACATGCACGTGGTCAAAACGCCTGGCTGGAATGGGAAATGGTTCCAGTGGTGCCTTAGTGTGCCGGTGCACCTTGGCACGCTGACAAGCCACGCAAGCCGCTGCCCAACTCCTCACCTCTCTGCGTAAACCAGGCCACACAAAACGTGCGCTGACTAGTTTCACAGACGCGCGCACACCTGGGTGCGAGAGAGAGTGAACAGAGTCAAAAATGCGGCGGCGCCAACCTGATGGAACCACTGGGCGTGTCCGGCCTGTGGAAACGTCACACAGGATCAAAGGACCGCCCTCTCCCAATTTGACCTCCTCTAGCTTAAGCCCTGAAACGCCGGCACGAAGGGCAGTTATATCAGCGTCTCCCGGTTGGTCAGCGGCCATGGCAGAAAAATCTACCCCGAGGAGTACAGGACAAACGAGCACCCGTGACAGACAGTCTGCCACTGAGTTGGATTTTCCAGCCACATGGCGGACGTCCGTTGTAAACTCTGAAATGGCCGCCAAGTGCCGTTGCTGACGTGCTGACCAGGGCTCCGAAACTTTAGACATTGCAAACGTGAGTGGTTTGTGGTCCACATAAGCCGTAAATGAACGACCCTCCAGCAAAAAACGAAAGTGCCGTGTAGCTAAGAATAGCGCCAACAACTCGCGGTCAAAAACGCTGTACTTGCGCTCGCAGTCCCGCAATTTACGGCTGAAAAATGCCAACGGCTGCCATGCGTCGCCAACGCGTTGCTCTACAACGCCCCCCACAGCTATATCCGAAGCATCAGTTGTCAACGCAATCGGGGCCTCTGAATCTGGATGGGCTAGGAGTGCCGCACTAGCTAACGCGGACTTAGCACCATCAAAAGCAGTGATCCGGTCTGGGGTCCAAACCACTGTGTCAGTCGCCTTCCTCGAGCGCAGGGCCTCGTAGAGAGGCTGCAGGAGATGGGCTGCATTGGGAATGAACCTGTTGTAAAAGTTCACCATGCCTAAAAACTCCTGCAACTTTTTAACCACCAGAGGACGTGGGAACTCTGCCACCGCCTGCACCTTGGCAGGCAATGGAACTGCACCCTGCGCGGAAATTCGATGACCTAAAAAATCGATCACCGGTAAACCAAACTGGCACTTAACCGGATTAATGATCAAGCCATGTGCATCCAAGCGCTGAAAAATTTCTTTCAGGTGCAACAAGTGCTCCTCGGTTGACGAGCTGGCCACCAAAATGTCGTCCAGATAGACAAACACAAAATCGAGGCCACGTAACACGGAGTCCATCAGCCTTTGAAAAGTCTGTGCTGCCCCCTTTAGTCCAAACGGCATGCGGAGGAACTCAAAAAGCCCAAAGGGGGTGATTACTGCAGTTTTAGGTACATCGCTGGACTGCACTGGGACTTGATGGTAGCCGCGCACCAGATCCACCTTAGAAAAAATGGAAGCACCCGACAACCGAACAGAAAAGTCCTGAATGTGCGGAATGGGGTAGCGATCAGGCGTCGTCACGTTATTTAAACGGCGAAAATCGCCACATGGGCGCCACGACCCGTCTGCTTTTGGTACCATGTGAAGGGGGGAGGCCCACGGGCTGTTAGAGCGTCTAACAATACCCAACCTCTCCATGGTACCAAACTCCTCTTTAGCGATGGCCAGTTTAACAGCGTCGAGGCGGCGTGCACGTGCGAAAACGGGCGGCCCCGTGGTAGGGATGAAATGCTCGACCCCGTGTTTAGTTTCTGAAGAGGAAAAAGCAGGTGTAGTTAAAGAGGGGAATTCTGCCAACAAACCTTGAAAAACATCTCCTGAAACTAAAACATTAGCATGAGTTAGCGGCCCAGCCCCCCCAGATACACATGGGAAAGTTGCAAAAGTTACAGCGTCAATAAGTCTGCGGTTAGCAACATCTACTAACAGTCCATGAGCACATAAAAAATCTGCACCGATAATAGGAACAGTCACTGAGGCAACAACAAAGTCCCACTCGAACTCACGACCATGGAAAGAAACTGTTGCCCGTCTAGTGCCAAAAGTTCCAATGGGAGAACCGTTAGCAGCAGTTAGCAGTGGGCCACTGCCTCGGCTTGCTAATTCAGGTCCAACAGGGTGGACTAAACTCTTCTGGGAGCCAGAGTCAACCAGAAAACGACGTCCTGACAGGGAGTCTGTGACAAAGAGCAGCTCACCTCGCTCGCCAGCGCCCACAGCTGCTACTGAGCGCCGGCTTCCTCGTTTCCCGACACCCATGCACATGGTGGGATGCAGCGCTTAGCTTTGTTTGCGAACCTCCGGTGGTAGAAACACAAAGAGCTCCCCCGCCGAGTTCGCGCGCCAACAGCTGAAACCGCCGCTGGCTCCTCCATCTCCACCGTCTGCTCCGGCTCCACCGATGTACTCTGCACCGTGAACCGTCTGGTCGCCAGCAGGACCCGGTCCGCCTCCTCCGCCAAACCCCGGTAATCACCGGTAGATAAACAAGGGGAGTTGGCCAAAGTAGCCCTCACTTGCGACGGAAGCTGGCGCAGGAAAATGTGAGGGAAAAGGAAACCCCCGTCGTCTGAACCAAGTAGCGACAGCATTTTGTCCATCATGTTCACAGCCGTGCCGTCACCCAAACCCGGCAGCGATAGCAGTTTATCAGCCCTCTCAGTTGAAGTCAAAGTGTACCTTCGAAGCAGAAACTCTTTGAGGGCGCCATATTTGCCCACGTGTGGCGGGTCGCGCAGCAGCGGCATGGCTTTGCGGGTTGACTGCATATCCAGAGCCGACACGACCAAGAAGTACCTGGTTTCATCTGCGTTCACGCCTCGGAGGCGAAAGAGTGCCTCGATGTGCTGGAACCACGAAA
>JBBPBX010112909.1:0-10531 GCA_038048925.1 Garcialebias charrua
TTCTATAGTTATATCTCAGTGATACATCATCCGATCTGAACCAAATTTATTGTGAATAATCAGTGAGCCCTTGTGGACACATTGATAATGTGGTTTAACATATAACTCCATAGCGCCCCCTAGATTATTCAAACTGTTATATCTCAGTGAGACATCATCCGATCTGAACCAGATTTATTGTGTATCATCAGTGAGACCTTGTGGACACATTGATATTGTGGTTTAACATGTGACTCCAGAGCGCCCCCTAGATTATTCAAACTGTTATATCTCAGTGAGACATCATCCGATCTGAACCAGATTTATTGTGCGTGTGCACCCCTGGTGCGGAGTAGACACGAGAGACTTCGAAATGGCGACCGAGCGGACGAGCTGGAGCTCGCGCGGTCGCCTCAATAAGGTCCGAGCGGCGCTAAGCTGCGAGGGCCTCAATGCTGCTTGCAGCTTTAATTTACATTATAGTTTTATGTTATTAGTTATGGGTCAAGTTGAGATGAGACGGCATCAATAAATTGTAGAACAGTAACATTTTTTTTAAATGATTAAACTATCAGATGGAACTGAGAAGTTATTCTTCATGCCAATTGCCTTCATTTGATCTTTAGTAAAAAAAAATATATATGTCAGTATTTATTTTCCATTAACATTTTTCTTCACAGAACTGTTAATTTTCATGTCTGAAGTTCTTCTATCCTGCTTTTGTAATATTTTTGTGTTCTAATTGTTCCCTCAGGTTTTTCATCTGTGTTCCCTGATTGCATCGCCTGTTGATCCATCTTCATGGTCCTGTCGATCCTGGATCATCATCCCTGTCCTCTGAGGCTACATTTTCATCTTTCCCTCATCTCACTCACCTCACTTCTGTTTCTCCTCAATCTCTCAAATTACAATGGCACTGTTAGCATGAAGATTATTGTTCAATAAAAATATGACGTGTATTATTTAACACCTTTCGTACCAAAGTTTACTTTATTCATTCAACTTTTATTTATACAGGTTAATCCCATTGAGCCTTGAGGACTTATTTACAAGAGAGAGCTGATTACAAACAAAGAATGATGACAACAGTGACAATAGACAGTTATAAAAGAGGCATACAGATTTATTTTTATCAAATTAAAATAAGATGTCAAAAACAGCAAGATTACTGTATAAGGTGAATGTAGAAAACTACAAACAGGAACTTTAGAACAATATGTGTGATCACTGGTCAGTGGAAGTTCTGCTGGACTTCTCATTTGGTTCTGGGCGATGAAAACAAATGGTTGAACTCCTTCAGTCTCTCAAAATGTGCCTGTGGAGTGATATTAGTTTATTTCCTTGCACATTTCTTTGACAGTTCAACATTTTGAGCTCTGGTTGAAAATGTTTGTGCAGATTAGATTTACATCACTCAGTTTGTGTTGTTGTGATGATGGTGATGTTGCTCCTGCTGTAAATTGTAGTAAAGTACTTTATTAAAGCTTGTTTTACATTTTACATATTTTATATAAAATTGTTTGGTAATTTATTTTTGCACAATCAACACTTATTTTGTCACCTGTTATGATTTGAACTAGAAACTGTTTCATTTAAATTAACATTTTAATCAGTGAATTACTATTTTACAATAGTCAGGCTACAAGCAAACTCTGTTATCCAGGTACTCAGTTGCTAATAAAAAAAAGAACAATTATCTAATGTGCAGAAATGAAGACTTCAGCCCAGATGATCTAAGGTAAACTGGAACAGATCAAATGGTGGACGGTGGAGCATTCTCATGCAGAGAACATCAGAAATAGCTTCATAATAGATGTTTCTCTGTTGTTGTTTTTTACGTGTGTAACATTATAAAACACTGTTGACATGGCTATATTGATGATTGTATTGCATAGACCAGGGGTCTGCAACCTGCGGCTCTGGAGCCACATGCGGCTCTTGCAAGTTTTAACCAAAACGAACAAAACTGAATTTTATACTAAGTTATACTGTACCCACAACCAAAAAACAAGTAGTTTTAGCAGTTTTACTGTGATTGGCAAATATGTGGATACTAGTACCGGTACATAGAATAAATTATACTCCCTTTAACTTCATGCTTTATTTCTTCTAGGATACTCAATTTCTCCACAATAAAAAATGCATACGCCTGTAAACAGTTCATTGTTTTAGTTTTATAAAAATTGGCAAAATATATAAACAGTATATATTTTTACAAGTCGGCTGAGGCCACAGCGGCAAAGACTGGTTCATCCCACAGATCCAGTCCCCCGGCACAAACAGAGTAATATTGTGTATGCTGTTCAGTGTCAGGAGGGTGATCAGTCTTATATCGGGGAAAATAAACAGCCACTGGCCAAAAGGATGGCCCAGCACAGAAGATCAACATCATGAGGTCAGGACTCTGCAGTCTACACTCATCTCCAGGTCAGAGGTCACTCTTTCAGGGATGAAGATGTTCACATCCTTGATAGAGAGGAACGATGGTTTGAGAGAGGAGTAAAGGAGGCCATCTTTGTGAAAAGAAACCATCCATCATTAAACAGAGGTGGAGGCCTCTGGGTTCAACTGTCCCCCTCTTACAATGCTGTTATTGCTAGTATCACTCAGCCCTCTGTGAATAGCAAACAACCATCAGGGTGCTAACGATCCATCGTTAGGCTGATGGTCCTCCTTGATCATAAGAGCAGCTGGTTTCGGCTGCCAACTGGTTGATCCACTGTGAGAGGGTTCTATTTATAAGACTGAGCTGAATACAGCAGACTGAGGAAGTCTTTCGGACGAAAGACGAAACGTTTCTACAATTTTTTTGCTTTGTTTTGTTTTTTTAATGTCCAGAGGACCAGATTTAGCTTTTTTAGATTCATTGTTTTTAGTTTTATAAAAATTGGCAATATATATATACAGTATATATTTTTACAAGAATCCAATCTTCTGTGATAGACTTAACTTGCAACCTGGATATTGCACCAGTGATCCCCTACAACCTTTAAAGTACCAAGCAAAGATAATGGATGGATGGATGGAATCCCATCTTTTTTGTCTCAAAATGTAAAAATATCAATAAATGTTAACAATAATTGGATGTTTTTAGTTTTATAATTTCACACCTGCTGGCCAGAAACTTAAAGTGGCCCATGGGCCACCAGTTGAAAATGACAATTGTAGCAGGTTTTGCGGCTCTGGACACATTTAATTTAGTGAACGAAGTGACCAAAAACTCTTATTCAGAAATTTAATTTGACCCCATAAGCAGAGCTCTTTGTTGTTTAGTATTCTTTTTGTTTTTGTATTGTATTGTATTGTATTTTGGTTTCAGACCCTCTGCTATTTATACCTGAATTTATTTAGTATATTTGTTGAGATTGTTGCATTTCTACTTGGTTAAGAAATGTGAGGTGTAGTTTAATAGGATCTGTGAAAGTTATGCATCTGTTTTGTGTGTGTGTGTACTGTATATTGTTGCTTTTGATTTGTAAGATCTTTGTAATGTTATCTGGTTGAAATAAAGTTTATTACAAAAAATAATAATAAAGAAAATAACCGGAGCGGCAGTACTAATGTCACCACTTGATGGCGCTGCCTGACCTACCGGGAGCGTTTCGGGGTTAAGTGTCTTGCCCAATTACACTGCGAGTATGGACGTGACCGGGAATCGAACCCGTGACCTTGCGGTAACGAGTCGGACGCTCTGCCACTACTCCATCTCGCCCCGTACATTTTGTGGGCCCCAAACATATATTTAAACTAGCAGTTTACGTTTGTTCGGTATACAGTGTATTTGTTTTGCTTTTAGGTTCTGACACGTTTCAAAATAACAATACAACGATAATGTAACTGGTTACAGTTAATAATAACATTTAAAAAGTTCATGACGAGGAAAACATCTTAGAGTTGCGTCACTTCCATAGACTCCTATTGTAAGAATGGAATGCGGAAGTCACGTGGGTCACGGAGGGGGCGGTTCCTTCCAAACTGTAAACAGCAGAGCTGCTAGCATCAAACGTACTTCATTCTTGATGTTTCACACGTGTTTTCTCCGGTAAGTTGATGAAAATACAATTTTCTTTTGCCCTTGTCAAGCGTTAGCTGACTGTTCTGCACCATTTTATCAACATTAATACTTCATGTCGCCAGTTTTTCTTCATGTTAAATTGCTAGTAGTGTTTTAACTGCAGCTAGCTCTGCAATCATGACTGGTTTAAACTGATCTATTTCTAATTTAGCGTTTTAAAATATTCAGTACAGCTTCAAGTTTGAACGTTTATTTTTTTAATGGTAATTCCACTGAACTCTCAAAATAGAGCCTTTTTTTTCCTGAGAGATTGACGTGGTTAATTTAAAGTTATAGATTCTTTGTCAAAGACTGCAGCATAAATTGTGACATTATCTTTAAAGAAACATGTGATCGTGGAGATGAGTAATTTTTTATGTTTTCCAGGTAAACTACAGGAGAATGACTTGAATGTTGCAAAGTATCACAAAGGTACAATATCTAATTTTCTGTCTTACACAGTAATATCTTAATCAACATGTTTGAATAAAATTACTTTAACACCATAACCTTCACAAAGTTGGTATTTACTGCAGAACTGTTAATTTACATGATAGTTTTATGTTATTAGTTATGGGTCAAGTTGAGATGAGACGGCATCAATAAATTGTAGAACAGTAACATTTTTTTTAAATGATTAAACTATCAGATGGAACTGAGAAGTTATTCTTCATGCCAATTGCCTTCATTTGATCTTTAGTAAAAAAATATATATGTCAGTATTTATTTTCCATTAACATTTTTCTTCACAGAACTGTTAATTTTCATGTCTGAAGTTCTTCTATCCTGCTTTTGTAATATTTTTGTGTTCTAATTGTTCCCTCAGGTTTTTCATCTGTGTTCCCTGATTGCATCGCCTGTTGATCCATCTTCATGGTCCTGTCGATCCTGGATCATCATCCCTGTCCTCTGAGGCTACATTTTCATCTTTCCCTCATCTCACTCACCTCACTTCTGTTTCTCCTCAATCTCTCAAATTACAATGGCACTGTTAGCATGAAGATTATTGTTCAATAAAAATATGACGTGTATTATTTAACACCTTTCGTACCAAAGTTTACTTTATTCATTCAACCTTTATTTATACAGGTTAATCCCATTGAGCCTTGAGGACTTATTTACAAGAGAGAGCTGATTTTAACAAAGAATGATGACAACAGTGACAATAGACAGTTATAAAAGAGGCATACAGATTTATTTTTATCAAATTAAAATAAGATGTCAAAATCAGCAAGATTACTGTATAAGGTGAATGTAGAAAACTACAAACAGGAACTTTAGAACAATATGTGTGATCACTGGTCAGTGGAAGTTCTGCTGGACTTCTCATTTGGTTCTGGGCGATGAAAACAAATGGTTGAACTCCTTCAGTCTCTCAAAATGTGCCTGTGGAGTGATATTAGTTTATTTCCTTGCACATTTCTTTGACAGTTCAACATTTTGAGCTCTGGTTGAAAATGTTTGTGCAGATTAGATTTACATCACTCAGTTTGTGTTGTGATGATGGTGATGTTGCTCCTGCTGTAAATTGTAGTAAAGTACTTTATTAAATCTTGTTTTACATTTTACATATTTTATATAAAATTGTTTGGTAATTTATTTTTGCACAATCAACACTTATTTTGTCACCTGTTATGATTTTAACTAGAAACTGTTTCATTTAAATTAACATTTTAATCAGTGAATTACTATTTTACAATAGTCAGGCTACAAGCACAATCAACTCTGTTATCCAGGTACTCAGTTGCTAATTAAAAAAACAAATAGAACAATTATCTAATGTGCAGAAATGAAGACTTCATCCCAGATGATCTAAGGTAAACTGGAACAGATCAAATGGTGGACGGTGGAGCATTCTCATGCAGAGAACATCAGAAACAGTTTCATAATAGATGTTTCTCTGTTGTTGTTTTTTACGTGTGTAACATTATAAAACACTGTTGACATGGCTATATTGATGATTGTATTGCATAGACCAGGGGTCTGCAACCTGCGGCTCTGGAGCCACATGCGGCTCTTGCAAGTTTTAACCAAAACGAACAAAACTGAATTTTATACTAAGTTATACTGTACCCACAACCAAAAAACAAGTAGTTTTAGCAGTTTTACTGTGATTGGCAAATATGTGGATACTAGTACCGGTACATAGAATAAATTATACTCCCTTTAACTTCATGCTTTATTTCTTCTAGGATACTCAATTTCTCCACAATAAAAAATGCATACGCCTGTAAACAGTTCATTGTTTTAGTTTTATAAAAATTGGCAAAATATATAAACAGTATATATTTTTACAAGTCGGCTGAGGCCACAGCGGCAAAGACTGGTTCATCCCACAGATCCAGTCCCCCGGCACAAACAGAGTAATATTGTGTATGCTGTTCAGTGTCAGGAGGGTGATCAGTCTTATATCGGGGAAAATAAACAGCCACTGGCCAAAAGGATGGCCCAGCACAGAAGATCAACATCATCAGGTCAGGACTCTGCGGTCTACACTCATCTCCAGGTCAGAGGTCACTCTTTCAGGGATGAAGATGTTCACATCCTTGATAGAGAGGAACAATGGTTTGAGAGAGGAGTAAAGGAGGCCATCTTTGTGAAAAGAAACCGTCCATCATTAAACAGAGGTGGAGGCCTCCGGGTTCAACTGTCCCCCTCTTACAATGCTGTTATTGCTAGTATCACTCAGCCCTCTGTGAATAGCAAACAACCATCAGGGTGCTAACGATCCATCGTTAGGCTGATGCTCCTAGATCAGCATGCACAGGTGGGCCCCATATGGTATACATATGTGCAAAAAACATGGGCCCCAAAAGGTTTTGTCCACGGTTTCCATGGTGGCCCCACATGGGTTGGCCCAGATAGATTTTAATGGGCCCTGACTGGGTTTTCAGTGGGACCCATATGTTTAACTTAAATGAGACCCATGTAAAACCCATGTGTGTACCTTGAAGAATATCTACCTGGGACTAAACTGGGTCCCAACTGGGCTAAAAATATGGGTAATAAGTGGGTTTGTCCACGGTTTCCATGGTGGCCCCACATGGGTTGGCCCAGATAGATTTTAATGGGCCCTGACTGGGCTTTCAGTGGGACCCAGATGTTTAACTTAAATGAGACCCATGTAAAACCCATGTGTGTGCCTTGAAGAATATCTACCTGAGACTAAACTGGGTCCCAACTGGGCTAAAAATATGGGTTATAAGTGGGTTTGTCCACAGTTTCCATGGTGGCCCCACGTGGGTTTGCCCGGATAGACTATAGCCGTGTTTCCATCAAGGTTTCTAGGTGCGCATTTTGAAGTATCGCAGCAGAAAAGCTTAATGGAAACGGCAAAATCCGTATTTACTTTCTCAAGTTCGCCAAAAAGTTTATACGCTCGCTTGAGGTGGTTTTTGGGATGTTCGAAAATGAGCAGATGCGCACAGCGACAGATGGAAACACATTTGCCGACTCGTGCTGCCGAAGCGAACATTCACGTCACGTGACTGATCAGCTGTTTCCGCTCCGGACAACATGTAACATCGCTAAAACTAGTTTGTATGACAGAATAAATACAACTCGACCGATAGCAACACGTACCTGAAATATTCTCTCCTTTTTGACGAGATGTGTGGCCAGGTTCTGTTTTCAACTGCTACTTCCTGTTTACTGTAGACATGCGCAGTGCCGACGTCTGACGTAATGACGCTGACGTCTGACGTAATGACGCTGTGCGTGGCTTGGTAGATGCGCTTCAAGCCAGCAGATGGAAACACTTCTGCTTCGCATTAATTTGTATTTACATATTTGCGAGATTTCAAAAATTAGCTCAAAAATCGAAATGAAAATGGATGGAAACACAGCTTATAATGGGCGCTGTCTGGGCTTTCAGTGGTTCCCAGATGATTAATTTACATGAGGCTCATTACAGATCCATGTGTGTTCTTACCAGCATAATTTATGTGTCGGATTTTCCGATCCAACCTGCTGAGAGCACGTATATTGCACCATACTCTGTGACTTCTGTCTTAACATTGTGTGAGTTACACTCAAAGAACACTCTGAGCCTCACAACAGATAATACCCAATCTTTAACAAGAGGCAGTTCTATAACACAGATGTCCTTCTGACTCATGGTGCAGCCCGGAACACTAAAATACTGCTAAACATTATGGGAAATCAACATAGTCCACTCCCCGTTTTTGATTGTGGCACTATGAGTTGTAATTCTTGTTGGCTTTGATCAACGGATACAGATTTAAACTATAATTGAACACTAATATACCGCTAAGCATGATGGGAAATCAACACGGTTCACTTCCTGTTTTTTAGTTTAGTTTTTGATTGTGGCACTATGAGTTGTAATTCTTGTTGGTTTTGATCAACAGATACAGATTTAAAATATACATTGAATTTATAAAAATATACATTGAATTTATAAATGTAAATTCAATGTACAGTTTAAATCTGTATCTGTTGATCCCACATTTATACCACTTGGGATAAATACAGTTAGCCCACATGGGCTTCCCATGCTGGGCACATTATACTAAAATCACATGGGTCCTATATACTGATGCACATGTCTGTCCCATTCCCAGTTAGCCCACATAAAAAAATGAGCTGGGGCCTATATATATATGCCCAGGTTGAAGCCATGTAAGATCATCCCACATTTAGCCCACTTGGGGTAAATACAGTTAGCCCACATGGGCTTCCCATGCCGGGCCCATTATACCAAAACCACATGGGTCCCATATAATGATGTCCATTTCTGTCCCATTCCAAGTTAGCCCACATAAAAATGAACTGGGGCCTGTATATCCATGCCAAGGCTGAACCCATGTAAGGTTATACGACACTTATCCCACTTGGGGTCAATATAGTTAGCACACATGGGCTTCCCATACTGTGACCATTATACTAAAACCACATGGGTCCCATATAATGATGACCATTTCTGTCCCATTCCCAGTTAGCCCACATAAAAATGTACTGGGCCTTATATATCCATGCCCAGGTTGAACCCATGTAAGGTGATCCCACATTTATACCACTTGGGATGAATACAGTTAGCCCACATGGGCTTCCCATGCTGAGCACATTATACTAAAATCACATGGGTCCCATATACTGATGCATATATCTGTCCCATTCCCAGTTAGCCCAAATAAAATTAAACTGGGGCCTATATATCTATGCCCAGGTTCAACCCATGTAAGGTCGGCCCACTCTTATACCACTTGGGGTAAATACAGTTAGCCCACATGGGCTTCCCATGCTGGGCCCATTATACCGAAACCACATGGGTCCCATATAATATTGCCCATTTCTGTCCCATTCCCAGTTAGCCCACATAAAAATGTAGTGGGCCCTATATATCCATGCCCAGGTTGAACCCATGTAAGGTGATCTCACATTTATACCACTTGGGATAAATACAGTTAGCCCACATGGGCTTCCAATGCTGGGCCCATTATACCAAAACCACATGGGTCCCATATAATGATGCCCATTTCTGTCCCATTCCCAGTTAGCCCACATAAAAATGTATTGGGCCCTATATATCCATGCCCAGGTTGAACCCATGTAAGGTGAGCCCACATTGATACCACTTGGGATAAATACAGTTAGCCCACATGGGCTTCCCATGCTGGGCCCATTATACTAAAACCACATGGGTCCCATATAATAATGCCCATTTATGTCCCATTCCCAGTTAGCCCACATAAAAATGTAATGGGCCCTATATATCCATGCCCAGGTTGAACCCATGTAAGGTGAGCCCACATTGATACCACTTGGGATAAATACAGTCTGCCCACATGGGCTTCCCATGCTGGGCCCATTATACTAAAACCACATGGGTCCCATATAATAATGCCCATTTATGTCCCATTCCCAGTTAGCCCACATAAAAATGTAATGGGCCCTATATATCCATGCCCAGGTTGAACCCATGTAAGGTGAGCCCACATTGATACCACTTGGGATAAATACAGTCTGCCCACATGGGCTTCCCATGCTGGGCCCATTATACTAAAACCACATGGGTCCCATATAAAATTGCCCATTTCTGTCCCATTGCCAGTTAGCCCACATTAATCCTGTATAGGACCCATATATTTAGCCCAACAGGGCTCACAAAATGGGTTCCTTTATGGGATAACCATATGGGTCTCATGCAGTTAGCCCAGATAAATCCCATGCCCACTCATTACCCAACTAGCCCACAATAACCCCATGTGGGGCCCAACTATGCATGTTGGCTGGGTAAGAGCAGCTGGTTTCGGCTGCCAACTGGTTAATCCACTGTGAGAGGGTACTATTTATAAGACTGAGCTGAATACAGCAGAATGAGGAAGTCTTTCGGACGAAAGACGAAACGTTTCTACAATTTTTTTGCTTTGTTTTGTTTTTTAATGTCCAGAGGATCAGATTTAGCTTTTTTAGATTCATTGTTTTTAGTTTTATAAAAATTGGCAATATATATATATATATATATATATATATATA
>JBBPBX010112910.1:0-10531 GCA_038048925.1 Garcialebias charrua
GGGTCCTTAAAGAGGAAAGGACTTGTCTTCTGATAAAGACGCCCTAATTATGTCTTGAACCGCCTTAAAACAACATAAATCTTCTGGTTTGTTTACCTGTGTGCAGCCTCTGAGGAAAAGTGCTCGTAAACCAGTGCAGCCTCTGGCTAAGGCCTCAATGCCGTCACGCGTGATCTGGTCACACCAAGACAGGTTCAACATCTCCAGCATTCTGCAGCCATCACTAAGCAGTGAGCCACGTTTCATGGTGAAGATTAAAAAAGAAAAAGCCACAGTTAAAAGAAAGCACACAAAGTAGAGTGCAAGTACTTGGAGATGAAGGTTTATTATTAAGAGGCTTCAGTGATTACAGTACCTGAGGGCCTTGAGGGAGTGGTTGCTAATCGACACACAGGAAGTGAGATCCAACTGTTTGAGCTTGGCGCAGAACTTGCTGAGGCTGAGGCAGGTGCTGTCTGTGATCTTGGTGCAGCCGTTCAGGTTCAGCACTTCGATGTTTCTGCAGTTCTGAGCAAACGTCCTGGGAAACAGACGATTTGTCAGAATCGCTTCAACAAATAAGTTAAAGTTAAGATTCCAGGAGAAGCTCGGGAGCCACATGTCCTTGGGGGACTGTTTTTTATTGCGCATGTTGTTTATACACAAAAGCTTTGACACGCTGAAGAACATCTTGTGCTGCTTTAAAAGTGACTCTTAAAAAAGGAATAAAAGTCTTTTGAATGAAACTAGTTGAAGATAAAGAAGTTTATTGTGTTGTTTTTATTTCAAATGGGTAGAAAATAAACTGAGATTAAAAGTAATTTTTTAAAAATCATAGCTAAGTCCCCTGGGAATGAAGAAGCACAATAAATGTAATCACACGGAGATAAAACACAGCCAGTAAAAAAAAAAAATAATAATTCCAACTAGAGGATGAGTTTTAGCCAAAGTCATTAAAAGTTTATTCTGTGTGTAAGAGACGAGGAGCATCTCACTTCATGGAGGCATCGCCGACACTCAGGCAGCCTCTGAGGCTGAGCTGCCTCAGGAAGCCTCCACAACGCTTTGAGATGTTCTCCACCACCCGGCCCTGAGAAAACGAGAGAGAAATAAGACCAGGATGACGAGACGCTGCATCAGCTGAGACGTCGCAATCGACACCAAAGCCTGCTGACCCAGCGCAACGAGGAGACGGCAAACCCAGGAGCACTGGTTTATCTCTGCTCACCTCTATGTCTGTTTGGAAGTTGAACAGGTCGATCTTCTGCCAGTTGCTGCCATCCAGAGCCAGGACGTTCCACGCCTGAGAGGACACAGAGAAGAGGGTCTGACAGAGGTGGAGGAGGGGGGAAGGTGCTGCTTGTTCTGTGACATGGAGTGAAAACTGTAGATCATGAGCCTCTGCATCACAGAACAACAATGGAACAAATCCCCTGATCTGTTTTTATCTGATAAAACTGTTCGCTTTAGAAAATTATCATTTGCTCCAACTTTAATACTTAAAGGTCTCAATAAACGATAAGTTAATAACAAAACAAAAAAATAACTGGAGGGATTTAGCTACTTAAAACAACATGAACAATAGCAGACAAGAAGGTAACTTAGTTACTTAGATTTGTTATGAATTAATACCAGCAAAAAAACATGTCTAATGCATGTTAAATATTTATAAAACTGAGTTGTATGTGTAAATAAACACATTTTTAACATTTTTATTAAAACCAGTATTTCCTAAATATTTATAATCTCATTGAATAGTTTTATCAGAATGATTTGGAATCCCATCACTCCCAGTCACGCTGTTTAGAACCACTGATCCTCAGCTAAAATCTTTAGGTTTGGACTTTGCCTCAGGCCTTTGGAAATGCTTAAATTGTTGTTAACCATTACTTCCTGACTGCGGCTGAATGTTTACAGTCTGCTGAAGGGTCTGACACCACCCCAAAATCAAGTGCAAGTATTTTCCTCCACACTCAATATCCTTCTACAAAGATGTCCTTCAAAAATCAGCGGTTTTTTGGAACCAACATCTCAAATGTTCATTTAGACAAGAAAGAGAGCAGCTGTTTTATCAAATATAAAGCCAGACTCATGGACATGGCTTTCATTAAGATAAAGACAGAAGGAAAATGGAAAGTTACCAAATTTTTCAGACTATAAGGTGCACCGGATTACAAGGCGCAATATCAATGAACGGGTCTGTTTTCATACATAAGGCGCACTGGATTATAAGGCCATTAATAGGCCTGTCACAATAACAAATTTTGCAGGGCGATTAATTGTCTCAGAAATGATTGCGATAAATGATAAAATTGTTTGAAATTTGACAATAATTAGTAATAATTGTCAAATGTAAGAAGACATGTTTGGCAATTTATTTTGTGTGTAGTAGTTTTTTTCAACCACCGGATGGAGTATAAGACTGTTTGAACCAAATGATGGATAGTGAGGGAGTGAGCAGCTTGTCTCTAAGAAAAAATGGGAGAGAGGCCCCTTGACGTCCGTCTCTCCTTCCTTTCCTCAGTTCTCAAAATGGCGAACGCTCGGCGTATTTTGAGCTCCTTAGCATAGCATTTTTCTACACAAAGCTTTTAATAAAATAAAAAATCAGTAAACAAGTTCTCAGCTTCTTTTTGCAGAGAAGAACATATTTTTACACAAAGGCACAGGTTTCAAATGTGAATTTTGGAGCTTTGACAATACAGAGGTTTTTCCCCTGAGGTCAGCCTGTTAGCTTAGCTCGTAGCTTAGCTTCTCAGCTTAGCTGCTTTTAACGATCCCAAAATTTGGTTTTGGATGGTTAAAAATGGATTTTTAAGAGAAAAGAGAAAGGGAGGGGTCATCCAGTGTCTTCAAAAAGAGAGAGAGACATGAAGAAACGATAAAACCGATAAATGAAAATGAGGTCGATAATTTTCATTTATCATGCGATTAATTTATTTATTGTTTATCGCAACAGGCCTAGCCATTAAGCCAAAAAGCTCATTTTGACAGATTTTTGAGCGCTGTGTACCACATAAAATCGGTTTGAGGTCAGTAAGAACAACCAGAATTAACACATAAAGCGCACTGGATTATAAGGCTCAGTGTTGATTTTTGAGAAAATTAAAGAATTTTAAGTGCGCCATATAGTCCAAAAAATATGGTATTATTATCCATGCAGTCAGCCACAAGAGTAATACAATGCATTTCCCTCTTTCTGTTTCTATCATTAAGCCAAAGAACTTTGTCAAAATTATTGTCGTTAAGAGAAATTAGGACTAGATTCATAAACTGATCAAGAAGTCTAAAACAAAATGTAATTCCCTGGGTAGGATTGGATCCTCCATAACATTTGGAGCATCCCAGAATCAGACTTTAGACTAACTAATAATCTCTGGCAAAAACTAAATACAAGAAAAGCATAAAATAAATACTGGTACTTTTTCTCATTTAATACAAAATTATTTAAAGGAGAGTTGTAGGGACAGACATTTCGTTCAGATAAGGTTTATAGCAAGTGTCTACAAAACACCACACCACCAGAGGGCACTTTTTCATAAACATTTCTTTAAAAAATACGTTAAAAAACATTGTAAATTAAGAACTTGGACACCATTTAACATGTGTACATGAGTGGTTTGAGGTGTTTAGAGATCTTACCTTGGATACCTGGGCACACCTACAGAGAGTGACCACATCTAGATAGGAGAAGATTCTACAGAGAGAAACAAGAAAGGAGATTATCTTAGACAAGCAGTCATAATCAAACAGCTACATCACCAGCAACACTGAAGGTTTAATATCTATCGCTGCCATCGGAGGGGAAAGGGCGATCATGTTTTTGCCTGTGTGTGCGCACACACACGTGTGTTCATTTGCTGCAATGTTCAAAAGAACACAGATTTAAAAAATTTATTTAGCTCTCAGAAAGTAATCACTGGAAGCACATCTACAACTGATTAACTTTTAGAGTCAACCTCATTCAAGATGGCCACCACATCAAAGCTAACCGAACAAAAAAAGCAACAAAAATATATACAAACCGGATTCCGATAAAGTTGGGAGACTAAAATTGTGAATAAAAACTGAATGCAATGATGTGGAGATGGCAAATGTCAATATTTTATTCATAATAGAACACAGATGACAGATCAAAAGTTCAATCTGAGTAAATGTAACATTTTAAAGGAAAAATATGTTGATTCAAAATTTCACAGTGTCAACAAATCCCAAAAAAGTTGGGACAAGTAGCAATAAGTGGCTGGAAAAAGGAAATTGAGCATATAACGAACAGCTGGAAGACCAATTAACACTAATTAGGTCAATTGACAACATGATTGGGTATAAAAAGAGCTTCTCAGAGTGTCAGTGTCTCTCAGAAGCCAAGATGGTAAGAGGATCACCAATTCCACCATTGTTGCGCAGAAAGATAGTGCAGCAATACCAGAATGGTGTTACCCAGCGTAAAATAGCAAAGACTTTTAAGTTATCATCAACTGTGCATAACATCATCAAAAGATTCATAATACAGTAGATTCATAATAAAGGAAAACATTTTCTTCTTCTTTTTTTTTTTTAGGAGAGAGAGTTCAACAGTTCCTGTGGTGTGTTTGGTGTGTAGCAGAAAAGTCTTTACATTTACACTGCGTTTCAGCTGAGGGCCAGGGCCACAAAGGGCACACAGCAGGCTACTGGGTCAGCTCAATCCATTAATCTGCCAATGAGTAATCTCTGGCAGTCAGACAGGGCTGGGACAGACACACAAACATACAGAACACAAGGACTCCCATAAGCACGTAGTCAAATCTGTACAGCTCCCTCCTCATTAATCACTAATAAAATGACAGGTTTGCTTTTACAAACTCAAAGCAGCAAACTGTAGAATGCAGCTGATGGAGTGTGAATGTCCTTTTGACCCCCCTCTGAACACGAGCTGACCATTGTTTCCTCCACATCGGCGCATGCAAAGTCTGCGTGTTTCGATGTGCTGGGCTGGGGCATGTTAGGACATGTCTGTGTAATGTATACCACAGCAGTGAGTTGGCGAGAACATGCAAGCAGACACACTTTCCGCACGCAGCCTGAGCAGCTGAACAATCATTGATCTCGCTTCTAATAACTGGTTAATGGCCATGACTCTGATAATCGACAAGACTGTCTGTTTTAATCAAATACAGCCCGGCTAGCCATTAAGTGTGTCAGAGAGGCCTTTTACCAGCCTCAGAAATCAGTTAATCACACTCAGAGGAAAAGCAAACGTTCAATCCGACTGAACGTTTTTGGCATTTAATAATCAAAGACAAGACCATCTCAGATACCTTTGTATCACTGACATGGACATTATTTGTTTTATAAAGTGGAAAATGGTAAAAGTACAGCCAAATTCAGAGGCACAGTCTGAGTAATTACATTTTTTTCCGCATCATTACACACAAGAAAGCACAAATGCAGGATACAGTGTCTGGGGGGAAACAAAAGCTAACAGCTTCTGACTGCTCTGTCAGATCCTGTCTGCATTCGTCTACTTGTTCCAGACGAGATGTGAACGACAGAACGTGCACCTGACCCTTTAAGTGTGGATAGATGAGAGCGAGTTGAGCTTTCAAACGCAGTCTGGGGGCTGGTTGCTACGGCAACGGCTCAGACATCCTTTTGGGTGGTGTCGGTCGAGGAGCGTGCTGAGTCAGTGTTTTTGTTTTGTTTTTCTGCGCGGGGGGACCCTGAACCTCTCTGAGGCTCCCCTGTCGGACAGGGCTCCTCCACATGACGGCTGTTTTTCACAGTTTATATCCAACGCCGCCGCTGGCCCAGATAGCAGCTGTTTACGATGCACCAGCTGAGAGGCAGGCCAGCTCAAAGACAAGAGCAAACTCGCAGTGACGGATCAGACATAAGCACCGACGCTAAAGGGAATTAATCAAATTAACTGAATATTTTTGGTTTTTTAATGATGTTCTTAGAGGAGCACAGTAGGCAAAATACACCACAGAAGGATGCATTTTCTACCTTCAACCCTCACAGTGTTTGTCATGTTTCTGGGCTGTGAGCAGGAAAAACTAAATCGGGGTTTCTTTTTCACCATTCACTTTACATTTGCAGCAAAGCAAAAGCTATTCAGATAACCATATAGTTACTGTATATAAGTTTCACAGAAAAGTGCTCAGATACAGCTTTGATTCTTAAATGGGACAGAGGGATCAGGCTGGAAAGGGTGTGCAGCAGATTGGGCTTATTAAAGATAGGAATGGCATGGGCGTAGCCAGAATTTTATGAGGGGCGGTTCGTTTAAAATAAATGTGGACCTTGTCAGATAAACATGCCTCAATAGCTCAGTGGAAACAGCGTTGGATTGCCGTTCCAAACCTTATGGGTTCAATTCCCACATGGTACAACGTTTGTTTTTGTCTTTTTAATTCATTCCAGATTAAAAAAACACAAGAAAACTATTTACAAAACAACAAGAAATAAAACAATACATGAAATGAAAGGAAGCAGAAGAAGAAAATAATCTTATTATATATATCTGCCCCTTCTCAAACTAATTTTTTTTTCCAAAACACTCGATTCAAACAACTAATTTTACGTTTGTCTTTTATTGGATTAAAAAAAGGAGTTAATATGCCTGTTAACACATTCTACTTTTTTTATCCAATAAAAGAGTGTTTGAAAAAAAATTGTTTGAGAAGGGGCAGATATAATAAGATTATTTTCTTCTTCTGCTTCCTTTCATTTCATGTATTGTTTTATTTCTTGTTGTTTTGTAAATAGTTTTCTTGTGTTTTTTTAATCTGGAATGAATTTAAAAAAAAAAAACGTTGTACCATGTGGGAATTGAACCCATAAGGTTTGGAACGGCAACCCAACGCTGTTTCCACTGAGCTATTGAGGCATGTTGCTTTACCTTGGTCAACTTCTCCTTTAAACGAACCGCCCCTCATAAAATCCCTAGATGGGACGCCATAGGCAAAGTGGGCAGTTCGTCCGAACCCCCCTTGCCTACGCCCCTGAATGGTAATGTTCTAACAAGTGAGGAGAGTGTGACAGGAAGATGGGAGGAGGAGTTAATGAATGAAGAAAATTAAAGAGAAAGAAGAGTAGAGGTCATAGAAACTGTGGACCAGGAAGTGGGAAAGATTAGTGAGAGTGAAGTCCGGAAAGCTCTGAAAAGAATAAAGAAGGGGAAGGCAGTAGGACCTGATGACATACCAGTGGAGGTTTGGAAATGTCTTGGAGAGATGGCAGTGAGGTTTTTGACTCAAATATTCAATGGCATATTTGAGGGTGAGAAAATGCCTGAGAATGGAGAAGAAGTGTGCTGGTGCCCATTTTTAAGAACAAGGGTGATGTACAGAGTTGTAGCAACTACAGGGGAATTAAGTTGATGAGCCACACAAAGATCTGGGAGAGAATTGTGGAAGCAAGACTTAGACAAGAGGTGACTATATGTGAGCAACAGTATGGTTTCATGCCAAGAAAGAGCACCACAGATGCCATATTTGCTTTGAGAATGCTGATGAAGAAGTACAGAGAGGGTCAGAAAGAACTCCATTGTGTCTTTGTGGATTTAGAAAAAGCATATGACAGGGTGCCGAGGGAGGAGGTGTGGTATTGCATGAGGAAATCTGGAGTGGCAGAGAAGTATGTTAGACTGGTACAGGACATGTATGAGGACAGCAGGACAGTGGTGAGATGTGCTGTAGGAGTGACAGATAGCTTCAAGGTGGAGGTGGGATTGCATCAAGGATCGGCTCTGAGCCCCTTCTTGTTTGCTCTGGTGATGGACCGACTAACAGATGAGGTCAGGCAGGAATCCCCATGGACTATGATGTTTGCAGATGACATTGTGATCTGTGGTGAGAACAGGGAACAGGTGGAAGAGAACTTGGAGAGGTGGAGGTATGCACTTGAAAGAAGAGGAATGAAAGTCAGCTGTAGTAAGACAGAGTACATGTGTGTGAATGAGAGGGAGGCCAGTGGAACAGTGAGGCTACAAGGATCAGAGGTCACAAAGGTGCAGGACTTCAAGTACTTGGGGTCCACTATCCAAGAAAATGGGGAATGTGGTAAAGAAGTGAAAAAGAGAGTCCAGGCAGGATGGAGTGGATGGAGAAAAGTATCAGGAGTGATTTGTGAAGAAAAGGTGTCAGCAAAGGTCAAAGGAAAAGTTTACAAGACAGTGGTGAGACCAGCTATGTTGTATGGTCTGGAGACAGTGTCACTGACAAAAAGACAGGAGAAAGAATTGGAAGTTGCAGAAATGAAGATGCTGAGGTTCTCCTTAGGAGTGACAAGGATGGATAAGATTAGGAATGAGATAATCAGAGGTACAGTACAGGTTGAACAACTGGGAGATAAAGTTAGGGAGACCAGACTGAGATGGTTTGGACATGTCCAGAGGAGGGACAGTGGGTATACTGGTAGAAGGATGTTAGAAATGCAACTGCCAGAAATGCAACTGCCAGGAAAAAGACAAAGAGGAAGACCAAAGAGGAGATATATGGATGCAGTTAGAGAGGACATGAAGGTAGTTGGAGTGAGGACAAAGGATGCAGAGGACAGAGTGAGGTGGAGGAGGATGAGTCAGAGAGTCTTTATTGTCATTTGCACCGCATGTGGTACATGTGATGAAAACGAGATTATGTACACGAGGGTCCCAGTTACATCCAACAACAAATGCAAGAGAAAAACAGTAATAACATCTAGAATTAACTAAGGCCCTGTTTACACGGACACTGTGTGGGGGAAACGCAACTTTTGGGTATGTTAATTAGGTTGAAAGTTTTGCGTTGACATGGGCGAATTCTGTGGATACGACTCTCTCCCCCCCACCCCCCGTACTCATGAATTTACTGTAGTTACCATGCTGGGCCATTAGATGGCGCTGTGATTTTTGGAACCTTCACTACTGCGCATGCGTGCCACTGCTGCCTGAGGTAAACAGAGCACACGAGGCAGCCTGTTTTCCTCTCTGGCTAAAAGTTCAGCTACTACAAGTTGTTGTCAACAAGTTAACAACAAGTTAAAGCTGGAATTTGGATAAGAGTCAACAGATTTGACACCAAGTGGGACCGCTTCATCTGCACACCAGTTGCTGACTGGACCGGAACCGAGTCAACATGTCTGACTTTAGTCCGTGAGAATCAGCTGATTTACAGCAGCGCTACAAGGTAAACAATGTTCTTAATAATGTTTCCTTGTGTTTAGTTCGATCACAGAACAACCAACTGAGGTTTTATTTTTATTTTTTTCCTGCGAGGTCGAAGCTGTTCCACGAAGCGGACCGGCGGTTCGGATGTGGGTCCAGTGGGATGAAAACAACAGAGTCCAGTTCATTAAAGTTCGGTTAACGTGTTTTTAAAAGTGTTCAATTTAATTCTCAGTGTTTGTGACATGAGTTTGTGGTGTTGAATAAACAAATAAATTAAAAATCAACCTGGTGTCTTCATTTTCAGCAGCATGTTAGGCATGACGTAACGAGTCCAGATAGCTTCATTTAGCTCAGATAAATTTAAATATCTCCCACGCTAACATAAATACTGTTTATTATTGTTAAACTGTTAATATATAGCACATTTAGTATGTTATAGTGCAGCGTGACACGTGAAATGTCCGACTGCCTCGTTAACAGACAACTGGATCCAGGCAGCTGGCTCTCTTCCAACACAGATGCAGGTAAGGTGTAGAATAATTAAATATGAGAATCAAAATATATTCCATCAGCTATAGTTCAGAAAGTGGTGCGTGTGTCCACTGTCCAGTCCACCGCCATTGTTAAAATGCCGGCTGTCTGCGCGTGCGTGCTGCGTGCATGTGTTCAAATAAAAGCTCCACGGGAGATGTTTACATTATCAACGGGGGGTCTGCGAAAAACTTCCACCTTGAGAGCAGGGTTCAAAAACCATCGGAGTCAAAGAGGGGGGCCAGCAGCGTCGTGTAGGCGATAAGCAAAGTCGCAAAGAGAAAGTAGCGGTTACACTCAAAATACGCGCCGTGTAAACTGGCCCTAAGAAAAACATCAACTAGTAATACACTAAGCCCTAATGTAGTAGAAAAACATCATTATAAACAGCAGCACGAACACGAGTCTGTATGAGCAGATGGTCACAGATGAACACAGCAACAAGAAAACAGATCAGCATCAGCATGATGTGATATTTTGCAGTGATCATTCTTATTGTTTATTTATTCATGAGTCTAACAGCCTCAGGGTAGAAGCTGTTCCTCAGTCTAGTGGTTCTACATTTGATGCTCCTCAACCTCCGTCCTGAGGGGAGTGGGGCAAAGAGTGAGTGTGCTGGGTGAGTGAGGTCTTTCATGATACAGGTGGCTCTTTTCCTGCATCTGGAGGTGTAAATGTCTGTGATGGTGGGGAGACTGACTCCAACAGACTTCTGTGCAGCCTTCACCACTCTCTGTAGAGCTTTCCTCTCTGCAACTGTGCAGCCTCCATGCCACACGTTGATGCTGGAGCACAGGATGCTCTCCACTGCACACCTGTAGAAGGAGGTGAGGACTGGGCTGCTCAGACCAGCTCGTCTCAGCCGTCTGAGGAAGTAGAGTCTCTGATGAC
>JBBPBX010112912.1:0-10531 GCA_038048925.1 Garcialebias charrua
GCACTACAAGTGAGTTCCGTTGTGTCCGCCAACCGGTGGGTACAGCTGTTCCGAGGGGGGGTTAGGGCGAAAATTTATTGCGGCTATCCATAGGGGGAACGTCGCCATGATTTTATATGGATTTACATGTGTATAGAGTTATTATTGGTGTGTATGCAGATGTTTTATTAACTGTATTTAGACATTTATGTTCGTGTCTTTCCCGCTAACCGGAAGTGCGCGGTCCGGCTCATGAATGCGGAAGTGCCAGAACGGATGTCCGTGGCATATAGTCTATTCAGCTGGTTTTGTCTGGCGGCAGCAAACTGGTTGATCCACTATGAGAAGGAGCTATTTATAAGACTGAGCTGAATACAACACTTCAGACAGGAGTCTTTCGGACCAAAGACGAAACGTTTCTACAAACTTTTTTTTTTGAATGTCCAGAGGACCAGACTTAACTTTTTTAGATCAATTCAATTCAGTTTATTTATATAACGCCAAGTCACAGAATCCATCTCAGGGCACTGAACAGAAACATATATAAAAAGTAAGTCATGACTATTGTATAATATAATGACTATATACGTGCACCCCCACCCGGTACAGATATAGCATTAAGCTAGCGGCGCAAAATACAGGGGCTCTAGCTAAAAAGCTAAAGGCAGCGCTCACGTTGCCTCTTCTCTCAAGCTGAACCCACCCCACACACACATACACACACTCAAAAACTGTCTGTATGAACAGCACATAACACAAACGTGTCGCGCTAAGCTATCAGTGTGCAAGCCAGGCGCTCTAGCTAAAAAGCTAAAGGCGCCTCTTCCCTCATGCTGAACTCCCCCCACTCAAAAACTGTTGGTACAAGCTGCGCTCAGACACAGTCAATAAAAATTATGGAGATGAGCACCCCACCATGGCAAGTTAACTAGGGGAACACTGAAATGCTTCTCGACTATACATGCACAAAATGTTTACATTAAATAATAAATTACAGTCTCAGTTGTGCAATATACCTTTCATGGGGATGTAGCTCAGTGGTAGAGCGTGTGCTTCGCATGTATGAGGTCCTGGGTTCAATCCCCAGCATCTCCAGCTTCTTGTTGACATTAATGTTTCCTAACTTCCACAGCCTTTGCTGACCTGAACTTCTGTTTACAGAAATGCAGCTTTCTAGCACAAATCCTGACAAGCCAAAGTGAACAGACATGGCAAATAGTTGAAATAATTTTAGCTGCACTTGAATTCATTTATAACTAAACATTGAAAATACATAACCAATATTTATACACAAAATGTTTACGCTAAATAATGAAGTACATTCTCAGCTGGACAACATAGATACAGTATATCTTCTTTATGGGGATGTAGCTCAGTGGTAGAGCGTGTGCTTTGCATGTACAAGGTCCTGGGTTCAATCCCCAGCATCTCCATCATCCTTACATGTTATCATGCAAGTCTTTATAGGGCTGTACAAAAGCTACTATGTGGAGAATATCTCTGCAGCCAACCATTGCGTTCATGAAAGTTATTTTTTTTTTAGGGGGTGGTCTGCATTTATTCAGTGTATTAAATCAAACAAATTTAAAAGGTAACAGAGCATTGTAATACTTGAATTATTTACATAAATTCAATTAAATTCAGTTTATTTATATAATGCCAAGTCACAACAGAAGTCATCTCAGGGCACAGAACAGAAACATTCATATATATAAAAAGTAAGTACCGGTAATGACTATTATACATTGACTATATACCGGGTAGTCATCATACATATATATGACTTTAATTTCTGGATGCCCGGCCCCTGAGCTGCTGGCTTTCAGAGACTGTG
This sequence comes from Garcialebias charrua, assembly GCA_038048925.1. Taxonomy (NCBI): domain Eukaryota; kingdom Metazoa; phylum Chordata; class Actinopteri; order Cyprinodontiformes; family Rivulidae; genus Garcialebias; species Garcialebias charrua. Next base: position 1,814 of record JBBPBX010112912.1, read on the forward strand.
GCCCCCTGAGCAGTTTTGTTGAATAGCCCTACTCTAGATTCATTCAAGCTTTATTTAGGCAGGTTAATCCCACTGAACCTCGAGGACTCATGTACAAGACCTGCTTTCAACAAAGAATGATGACAACAGTGGACAATAGTATCTCTTCAAGGGGATGTAGCTCAGTGGTAGAGCGTGTGCTTTGCATGTATGAGGTCCTGGGTTCAATCCCCAGCATCTCCATCACCTTTAAATGTAAGTCTTTATAGGGCTGTATAAAATCTACTGCAGTAGAAAGTCTTATGTACAGTCCTACCAATGATTTCTATAAAATTATTATTTTTGTTTTTGTTGGAGGGGACGTCTGCGTTTGACTTTTGGGTTCTGTTTATTGCATTTATGATTCTATGCAGTAAAACAAACACATTTAAAAGGGAACAGAGCATTGTAATACTTGGTTCATTTACATAAATTCAATAGGCTATATGCCACGGGTAGGTGTGACGTACCTCCGTTAAAATATAGGACACATCCCGCACTTCCGGTTCCGATCCACTGCCGTTGTTGTTAGCGTTAGCTCCTAGTAGCAGACCATGACAACGACCCGAAACGGGAAGCGGCTGCGCGCCACTGGCACTACAAGTGAGTTCCGTTGTGTCCGCCAACCGGTGGGTACAGCTGTTCCGAGGGGGGGTTAGGGCGAAAATTTATTGCGGCTATCCATAGGGGGAACGTCGCCATGATTTTATATGGATTTACATGTGTATAGAGTTATTATTGGTGTGTATGCAGATGTTTTATTAACTGTATTTAGACATTTATGTTCGTGTCTTTCCCGCTAACCGGAAGTGCGCGGTCCGGCTCATGAATGCGGAAGTGCCAGAACGGATGTCCGTGGCATATAGTCTATTCAGCTGGTTTTGTCTGGCGGCAGCAAACTGGTTGATCCACTATGAGAAGGAGCTATTTATAAGACTGAGCTGAATACAACACTTCAGACAGGAGTCTTTCGGACCAAAGACGAAACGTTTCTACAAACTTTTTTTTTTGAATGTCCAGAGGACCAGACTTAACTTTTTTAGATCAATTCAATTCAGTTTATTTATATAACGCCAAGTCACAGAATCCATCTCAGGGCACTGAACAGAAACATATATAAAAAGTAAGTCATGACTATTGTATAATATAATGACTATATACGTGCACCCCCACCCGGTACAGATATAGCATTAAGCTAGCGGCGCAAAATACAGGGGCTCTAGCTAAAAAGCTAAAGGCAGCGCTCACGTTGCCTCTTCTCTCAAGCTGAACCCACCCCACACACACATACACACACTCAAAAACTGTCTGTATGAACAGCACATAACACAAACGTGTCGCGCTAAGCTATCAGTGTGCAAGCCAGGCGCTCTAGCTAAAAAGCTAAAGGCGCCTCTTCCCTCATGCTGAACTCCCCCCACTCAAAAACTGTTGGTACAAGCTGCGCTCAGACACAGTCAATAAAAATTATGGAGATGAGCACCCCACCATGGCAAGTTAACTAGGGGAACACTGAAATGCTTCTCGACTATACATGCACAAAATGTTTACATTAAATAATAAATTACAGTCTCAGTTGTGCAATATACCTTTCATGGGGATGTAGCTCAGTGGTAGAGCGTGTGCTTCGCATGTATGAGGTCCTGGGTTCAATCCCCAGCATCTCCAGCTTCTTATTGACATTAATGTTTCTAACTTCCACAGCCTTTGCTGACCTGAACTTCTGTTTACAGAAATGCAGCTTTCTAGCACAAATCCTGACAAGCCAAAGTGAACAGACATGGCAAATAGTTGAAATAATTTTAGCTGCACTTGAATTCATTTATAACTAAACATTGAAAATACATAACCAATATTTATACACAAAATGTTTACGCTAAATAATGAAGTACATTCTCAGCTGGACAACATAGATACAGTATATCTTCTTTATGGGGATGTAGCTCAGTGGTAGAGCGTGTGCTTTGCATGTACAAGGTCCTGGGTTCAATCCCCAGCATCTCCATCATCCTTACATGTTATCATGCAAGTCTTTATAGGGCTGTACAAAAGCTACTATGTGGAGAATATCTCTGCAGCCAACCATTGCGTTCATGAAAGTTATTTTTTAGGGGGTGGTCTGCATTTATTCAGTGTATTAAATCAAACAAATTTAAAAGGTAACAGAGCATTGTAATACTTGAATTATTTACATAAATTCAATTAAATTCAGTTTATTTATATAATGCCAAGTCACAACAGAAGTCATCTCAGGGCACAGAACAGAAACATTCATATATATAAAAAGTAAGTACCGGTAATGACTATTATACATTGACTATATACCGGGTAGTCATCATACATATATATGACTTTAATTTCTGGATGCCCGGCCCCTGAGCTGCTGGCTTTCAGAGACTGTGGCCCCCTGAGCAGTTTTGTTGAATAGCCCTACTCTAGATTCATCCAAGCTTTATTTAGGCAGGTTAATCCCACTGAACCTCGAGGACTCATGTACAAGACCTGCTTTCAACAAAGAATGATGACAACAGTGGACAATAGTATCTCTTCAAGGGGATGTAGCTCAGTGGTAGAGCGTGTGCTTTGCATGTATGAGGTCCTGGGTTCAATCCCCAGCATCTCCATCACCTTTAAATGTAAGTCTTTATAGGGCTGTATAAAATCTACTGCAGTAGAAAGTCTTATGTACAGTCCTACCAATGATTTCTATAAAATTATTATTTTTGTTTTTGTTGGAGGGGACGTCTGCGTTTGACTTTTGGGTTCTGTTTATTGCATTTATGATTCTATGCAGTAAAACAAACACATTTAAAAGGGAACAGAGCATTGTAATACTTGGTTCATTTACATAAATTCAATAGGCTATATGCCACGGGTAGGTGTGACGTACCTCCGTTAAAATATAGGACACATCCCGCACTTCCGGTTCCGATCCACTGCCGTTGTTGTTAGCGTTAGCTCCTAGTAGCAGACCATGACAACGACCCGAAACGAGAAGCGGCTGCGCGCCACTGGCACTACAAGTGAGTTCCGTTGTGTCCGCCAACCGATGGGTACAGCTGTTCCGAGGGGGGGTTAGGGCGAAAATTTATTGCGGCTATCCATAGGGGGAACGTCGCCATGATTTTATATGGATTTACATGTGTATAGAGTTATTATTGGTGTGTATGCAGATGTTTTATTAACTGTATTTAGACATTTATGTTCGTGTCTTTCCCGCTAACCGGAAGTGCGCGGTCCGGCTCATGAATGCGGAAGTGCCAGAACGGATGTCCGTGGCATATAGTCTATTCAGCTGGTTTTGTCTGGCGGCAGCAAACTGGTTGATCCACTATGAGAAGGAGCTATTTATAAGACTGAGCTGAATACAACACTTCAGACAGGAGTCTTTCGGACCAAAGACGAAACGTTTCTACAAACTTTTTTTTTTGAATGTCCAGAGGACCAGACTTAACTTTTTTAGATCAATTCAATTCAGTTTATTTATATAACGCCAAGTCACAGAATCCATCTCAGGGCACTGAACAGAAACATATATAAAAAGTAAGTCATGACTATTGTATAATATAATGACTATATACGTGCACCCCCACCCGGTACAGATATAGCATTAAGCTAGCGGCGCAAAATACAGGGGCTCTAGCTAAAAAGCTAAAGGCAGCGCTCACGTTGCCTCTTCTCTCAAGCTGAACCCACCCCACACACACATACACACACTCAAAAACTGTCTGTATGAACAGCACATAACACAAACGTGTCGCGCTAAGCTATCAGTGTGCAAGCCAGGCGCTCTAGCTAAAAAGCTAAAGGCGCCTCTTCCCTCATGCTGAACTCCCCCCACTCAAAAACTGTTGGTACAAGCTGCGCTCAGACACAGTCAATAAAAATTATGGAGATGAGCACCCCACCATGGCAAGTTAACTAGGGGAACACTGAAATGCTTCTCGACTATACATGCACAAAATGTTTACATTAAATAATAAATTACAGTCTCAGTTGTGCAATATACCTTTCATGGGGATGTAGCTCAGTGGTAGAGCGTGTGCTTCGCATGTATGAGGTCCTGGGTTCAATCCCCAGCATCTCCAGCTTCTTATTGACATTAATGTTTCTAACTTCCACAGCCTTTGCTGACCTGAACTTCTGTTTACAGAAATGCAGCTTTCTAGCACAAATCCTGACAAGCCAAAGTGAACAGACATGGCAAATAGTTGAAATAATTATAGCTGCACTTGAATTCATTTATAACTAAACATTGAAAATACATAACCAATATTTATACACAAAATGTTTACGCTAAATAATGAAGTACATTCTCAGCTGGACAACATAGATACAGTATATCTTCTTTATGGGGATGTAGCTCAGTGGTAGAGCGTGTGCTTTGCATGTACAAGGTCCTGGGTTCAATCCCCAGCATCTCCATCATCCTTACATGTTATCATGCAAGTCTTTATAGGGCTGTACAAAAGCTACTATGTGGAGAATATCTCTGCAGCCAACCATTGCGTTCATGAAAGTTATTTTTTTAGGGGGTGGTCTGCATTTATTCAGTGTATTAAATCAAACAAATTTAAAAGGTAACAGAGCATTGTAATACTTGAATTATTTACATAAATTCAATTAAATTCAGTTTATTTATATAATGCCAAGTCACAACAGAAGTCATCTCAGGGCACAGAACAGAAACATTCATATATATAAAAAGTAAGTACCGGTAATGACTATTATACATTGACTATATACCGGGTAGTCATCATACATATATATGACTTTAATTTCTGGATGCCCGGCCCCTGAGCTGCTGGCTTTCAGAGACTGTGGCCCCCTGAGCAGTTTTGTTGAATAGCCCTACTCTAGATTCATCCAAGCTTTATTTAGGCAGGTTAATCCCACTGAACCTCGAGGACTCATGTACAAGACCTGCTTTCAACAAAGAATGATGACAACAGTGGACAATAGTATCTCTTCAAGGGGATGTAGCTCAGTGGTAGAGCGTGTGCTTTGCATGTATGAGGTCCTGGGTTCAATCCCCAGCATCTCCATCACCTTTAAATGTAAGTCTTTATAGGGCTGTATAAAATCTACTGCAGTAGAAAGTCTTATGTACAGTCCTACCAATGATTTCTATAAAATTATTATTTTTATTTTTGTTGGAGGGGACGTCTGCGTTTGACTTTTGGGTTCTGTTTATTGCATTTATGATTCTATGCAGTAAAACAAACACATTTAAAAGGGAACAGAGCATTGTAATACTTGGTTCATTTACATAAATTCAATAGGCTATATGCCACGGGTAGGTGTGACGTACCTCCGTTAAAATATAGGACACATCCCGCACTTCCGGTTCCGATCCACTGCCGTTGTTGTTAGCGTTAGCTCCTAGTAGCAGACCATGACAACGACCCGAAACGGGAAGCGGCTGCGCGCCACTGGCACTACAAGTGAGTTCCGTTGTGTCCGCCAACCGGTGGGTACAGCTGTTCCGAGGGGGGGTTAGGGCGAAAATTTATTGCGGCTATCCATAGGGGGAACGTCGCCATGATTTTATATGGATTTACATGTGTATAGAGTTATTATTGGTGTGTATGCAGATGTTTTATTAATTGTATTTAGACATTTATGTTCGTGTCTTTCCCGCTAACCGGAAGTGCGCGGTCCGGCTCATGAATGCGGAAGTGCCAGAACGGATGTCCGTGGCATATAGTCTATTCAGCTGGTTTTGTCTGGCGGCAGCAAACTGGTTGATCCACTATGAGAAGGAGCTATTTATAAGACTGAGCTGAATACAACACTTCAGACAGGAGTCTTTCGGACCAAAGACGAAACGTTTCTACAAACTTTTTTTTTTGAATGTCCAGAGGACCAGACTTAACTTTTTTAGATCAATTCAATTCAGTTTATTTATATAACGCCAAGTCACAGAATCCATCTCAGGGCACTGAACAGAAACATATATAAAAAGTAAGTCATGACTATTGTATAATATAATGACTATATACGTGCACCCCCACCCGGTACAGATATAGCATTAAGCTAGCGGCGCAAAATACAGGGGCTCTAGCTAAAAAGCTAAAGGCAGCGCTCACGTTGCCTCTTCTCTCAAGCTGAACCCACCCCACACACACATACACACACTCAAAAACTGTCTGTATGAACAGCACATAACACAAACGTGTCGCGCTAAGCTATCAGTGTGCAAGCCAGGCGCTCTAGCTAAAAAGCTAAAGGCGCCTCTTCCCTCATGCTGAACTCCCCCCACTCAAAAACTGTTGGTACAAGCTGCGCTCAGACACAGTCAATAAAAATTATGGAGATGAGCACCCCACCATGGCAAGTTAACTAGGGGAACACTGAAATGCTTCTCGACTATACATGCACAAAATGTTTACATTAAATAATAAATTACAGTCTCAGTTGTGCAATATACCTTTCATGGGGATGTAGCTCAGTGGTAGAGCGTGTGCTTCGCATGTATGAGGTCCTGGGTTCAATCCCCAGCATCTCCAGCTTCTTATTGACATTAATGTTTCTAACTTCCACAGCCTTTGCTGACCTGAACTTCTGTTTACAGAAATGCAGCTTTCTAGCACAAATCCTGACAAGCCAAAGTGAACAGACATGGCAAATAGTTGAAATAATTTTAGCTGCACTTGAATTCATTTATAACTAAACATTGAAAATACATAACCAATATTTATACACAAAATGTTTACGCTAAATAATGAAGTACATTCTCAGCTGGACAACATAGATACAGCATATCTTCTTTATGGGGATGTAGCTCAGTGGTAGAGCGTGTGCTTTGCATGTACAAGGTCCTGGGTTCAATCCCCAGCATCTCCATCATCCTTACATGTTATCATGCAAGTCTTTATAGGGCTGTACAAAAGCTACTATGTGGAGAATATCTCTGCAGCCAACCATTGCGTTCATGAAAGTTATTTTTTTTAGGGGGTGGTCTGCATTTATTCAGTGTATTAAATCAAACAAATTTAAAAGGTAACAGAGCATTGTAATACTTGAATTATTTACATAAATTCAATTAAATTCAGTTTATTTATATAATGCCAAGTCACAACAGAAGTCATCTCAGGGCACAGAACAGAAACATTCATATATATAAAAAGTAAGTACCGGTAATGACTATTATACATTGACTATATACCGGGTAGTCATCATACATATATATGACTTTAATTTCTGGATGCCCGGCCCCTGAGCTGCTGGCTTTCAGAGACTGTGGCCCCCTGAGCAGTTTTGTTGAATAGCCCTACTCTAGATTCATTCAAGCTTTATTTAGGCAGGTTAATCCCACTGAACCTCGAGGACTCATGTACAAGACCTGCTTTCAACAAAGAATGATGACAACAGTGGACAATAGTATCTCTTCAAGGGGATGTAGCTCAGTGGTAGAGCGTGTGCTTTGCATGTATGAGGTCCTGGGTTCAATCCCCAGCATCTCCATCACCTTTAAATGTAAGTCTTTATAGGGCTGTATAAAATCTACTGCAGTAGAAAGTCTTATGTACAGTCCTACCAATGATTTCTATAAAATTATTATTTTTATTTTTGTTGGAGGGGACGTCTGCGTTTGACTTTTGGGTTCTGTTTATTGCATTTATGATTCTATGCAGTAAAACAAACACATTTAAAAGGGAACAGAGCATTGTAATACTTGGTTCATTTACATAAATTCAATAGGCTATATGCCACGGGTAGGTGTGACGTACCTCCGTTAAAATATAGGACACATCCCGCACTTCCGGTTCCGATCCACTGCCGTTGTTGTTAGCGTTAGCTCCTAGTAGCAGACCATGACAACGACCCGAAACGAGAAGCGGCTGCGCGCCACTGGCACTACAAGTGAGTTCCGTTGTGTCCGCCAACCGATGGGTACAGCTGTTCCGAGGGGGGGTTAGGGCGAAAATTTATTGCGGCTATCCATAGGAGGAACGTCGCCATGATTTTATATGGATTTACATGTGTATAGAGTTATTATTGGTGTGTATGCAGATGTTTTATTAACTGTATTTAGACATTTATGTTCGTGTCTTTCCCGCTAACCGGAAGTGCGCGGTCCGGCTCATGAATGCGGAAGTGCCAGAACGGATGTCCGTGGCATATAGTCTATTCAGCTGGTTTTGTCTGGCGGCAGCAAACTGGTTGATCCACTATGAGAAGGAGCTATTTATAAGACTGAGCTGAATACAACACTTCAGACAGGAGTCTTTCGGACCAAAGACGAAACGTTTCTACAAACTTTTTTTTTTGAATGTCCAGAGGACCAGACTTAACTTTTTTAGATCAATTCAATTCAGTTTATTTATATAACGCCAAGTCACAGAATCCATCTCAGGGCACTGAACAGAAACATATATAAAAAGTAAGTCATGACTATTGTATAATATAATGACTATATACGTGCACCCCCACCCGGTACAGATATAGCATTAAGCTAGCGGCGCAAAATACAGGCGCTCTAGCTAAAAAGCTAAAGGCGCCTCTTCCCTCATGCTGAACTCCCCCCACTCAAAAACTGTTGGTACAAGCTGCGCTCAGACACAGTCAATAAAAATTATGGAGATGAGCACCCCACCATGGCAAGTTAACTAGGGGAACACTGAAATGCTTCTCGACTATACATGCACAAAATGTTTACATTAAATAATAAATTACAGTCTCATTTGTGCAATATAC
>JBBPBX010112914.1:0-10530 GCA_038048925.1 Garcialebias charrua
GTTGCAGGGGCGAAATCAAAAGTGTTTCTGAGGTGTACATTCAAATCTTTGTCTTTGGCATGACCTAACATCACCTCCCTTTGGTCATGGGGGACCACGAACACAGGTGAAGACATCCGTCCATGGGCACAAGTTAGGATGCCACCGTTTAGTTTAAGCTGTTCGCGCAGCTGAGAGAAGACAGTACACAGGAACCTTTTAGGTTTCGACCAACGCTTCTTCTAACGTTTACCTCTTTCTTTGTAATTCAGGTGTGTCATAACTGTCGGTGCAGTCGCAGGTGTATCTGATTGTACAGACTGCGACGGGTTATTGTCGTTGTATGTGACTTCCCACCTCTTGACTGAAGAGGGGCTCTTTACGTCTGTAAAAACTATGTCATCTCTGAGTAGTTCTAGACACAAATGTCCTTGAACCAAGGTTTCATTGAAAGCTTGGCTGATAGCCGATTTACCTGTCCCAGGGGACAGTACAGCATCTTCGGTGTGGGATCCTTAGATCTCCACACCTTTTTCTACCCGTGGTAGGAAATGTGAGTGTGAGTTTGCCCCCTTTTTGTCTGATGAGGGGTCCTCGAACTCTGTAACAATGATGTCCAAGTGACTGTCAGCGCCTGGTTGACTGTCATTTTCTGGACTCAAATGCTCTTGAACCAAGGTTTCATTGAAAGCTTGGCTGATTGCTGAATTATCTGTCCAAGGAGACGGTACAGCATCTTCGGTGTGGGATCCCTGGATCTCGACACCTTTTACTACCTGTTGTAGGTAGTGTTCAGTGAGTGCTGATTGTTTCAGCTCGCAGAAGGAGTTCTCTTGTTAGGCCATAGTTGGGTCCAACTGTTGGGTCTCTTCTGCCTCACCTGTAGTGGAAGGTTCACTTACCGGGCTCTTGTCCTCGGATGAGGGGTCCCCTGTGTCCTCTGCGGTACCTGCAGTTAGGCAGTCTGTATCACAACTAGGAGGCACTTTTATTGGCAGGGGTCTACTCACTGTTGCCCACATTGTCTGTTGATGTTACATGCCCCAGGCATGTAATTTATTTTAGTAAGAGAACAAAATTGTTTAAAGGTTTTGAGGTTTTGTTTAAATATTTTGAGCAGAGGCATGAGCTCTTTAGAGGTTGTGCATGAGCTGTTTAGAGGCTGTATGAGCCTAATTGATTGCAGCTGGTGCTCATTAGCTGTGGGTGGAGGTAGTTGCTCTCTCTCTCTCTCGCCCTTTATTAGGTCCAAGCCACAGAGCAAAAAAAGAGGTTCCAAGTGAGAGTGGCAGCAAGCAAAGATCCAGAAGTCCAAATGAGCAGCTGATCCAAGCAGCTACAGCAGTCTGGGATGAAGGAGCATCAGACCTGATGCAGAACCAGCAGACCTGATGCAGAACCAGCAGACCTGATGAAGCAGCAGCAGCAGCAGCAGAAAAAGCAGCAGCAGTGTGAAGAGGAGCCATGAAGCCAGTGGTTGAAGCCACATGAGGAGGCCGTTTGTGAGCCGTTTGGAGCCATTTGAGGTGGCCGTTTGTGAGCCGTTTGGAGCCATTTGAGGTGGCCGTTTGTGAGCCATTTGGAGCCATTTGAGGTGGCCAATTGATGTTGTGGTTTAACCCACTTGAGGAGGCCGTTTGATGAGCCGTATGAAGAGGAAGCCGAAACCTTCCATTGTGAAGACCTGCTGCTGTCTAAGACGCTGAAGTGTGACCTGCTGCATGTGTGAAGAAGAGGAAGTTGAAACCTTCTGTTGTGACCTGCTGCTGCGTATTTAAGAAGAGGTAGCTGAATCCTTCCATTGTGGAGACCTGCTGTCGTGAGAGCTGGGTGCAGAAGACCAAGAGCCGACACGGACTCCAGAGAGCCTAAAATAAACTTTGTTTTTTTTACATCCTTTCTGTGTCTGGTGTCCTTGTGTGCTACGTGCCTTCGAGCCGTAACAGTTGACCATAATCTATAATCGCGTCGAAGCGGTTTATAAATTCTTGGCCAACCAAAAATGGGAATGAGTCAAGTGTGGACACGTACATCGGGTGGTATAGTGTCATTTTGCCAATCTGCATGTGAACTATGGCTATCTGTCAGGGTTGTTCTCGTTTCTGCGAGGCCCTGTAGCTCAATAGCACTTTTCACGAGGGGTATTTGCCTGTCAACATCGTTAGCGGTGGTCCTAAGCTCCTCGAACAGTTTGGCTGACATAATGGTTATATCTGCACTGCTGTCCAGGAGGGCCTCATGCTCAAGGACACCTTCCAGGTAAGCTTTCTTATCCATCCCCCTTTGTACAAGGTTACACAGAAACCTCACAGGTCTTGGCACATGTCTCTGTTCACGTGTGACTCTGTCTGTGTAATCGTGATTACTGTCATGACCTTCAGGATGTTGTAGACTATCAGCAATTTGTTTGCTGTCTTTGTCATCAACTGTGTGCTCTGAGTTATTCATGTACCCTGAGTCTTTGTGAAAGATAGTGTTGCACATCGCTCCAGGTTGCTCAATGTCGATAGTGCCATTATCAATGATAACATCATTCATTGTATCAGGTCGGTCAAGCACAGTAACATTCAAATCTATTGACAAACTACTTACTTCCTCCGTCTCTTCCGAGCATAGAGGTGTTGGGCCATTATTCCGGGACATTCGTGACTCCTTGCATGTCTCGAACTGTTCTGTTCGAGGCGTGGGAGGTGCAGTTCCGAGGCTCTGGGGTTTCTGTTGGGACCACGCATTGTTACATGAGTATAGGTCCTCATACTTCAATTTCTTTGGAAGTTCACCCACCGGCGGACCTTGGTTTTCACCCACCTGGTTCGATCTGAACCATTGTGGGTCTCTTAGAGAGTGAACACCTAGCTTTTGTGGTTTGTTGCTTATCTCAGATTTCTCAATCTGAGGGGCTTTAGGAGCAGGGCTCCCTGTAAACCATTTTGACTCATTGTTCCAGCTGGCACCAACATTTCGTTGTTTGTTAGTCTGAAAATCTTGTTTGTTCTCGCTTTCTGTAGGAGAGGGAAACTCTTCTAATTTTTTCGATCCGGATTTGACCTTTTGACCTGGGCACACCCCTGAGGGTGTTCCGCTTCGCATGTGAGCATCAAATGCATTTAAGCACACTGTTTTATCCCTGATTGTATAAACTGGCGTTGTAACTCAAGGCCTTTTTTGAGAAGTTTTTCTCTTTGTCGTTTGCTCTTCTGCCTTATCAATTCAATCTTTGCTTTGAGCAGCTTGAAAGCATCATCTTTTCTTTGCCAGATGTGGGTGGCAGCCGAGTAGTTACCACACAATGAGACCGATTTTCTCTCTGTGTTGTTAAGAGATTTTTTATTAATTATTAACATTGCACCAGTTCTCACCAATACAACGTGATAATGTAAACACAGTCATCCAGAGGAGGGGCAGAGAATGTTAAGCTGCTGCAATTCAAAACACATGACATGTTCATCAGCGCGGCCGTCTCTCATCCGTCCTGGATGAAGAGCAAATCAGATATGGAAAAAGGAAAAACACAATAGGTATCATTTGTGATATTCAAAAAAAGAATCTATCAAAGATTGCCTGAAGACACTCCATGATAAAGTCCCAAAAACTCTATCAGCATAAGCACAACCAGACGAGACATTGTTGCAGTTTTGACGACATGCAAGGAGATATAGAGTCTGCGAGTAACTTCAGAGAACACAGTTCAGCAGTTTGTTCAGCTGGGCGTTATCCGAGGCACGCACAGAGATCTCTGGGGGGGGAGGTCAGCAAGGTCTCTTCAGCTCTACGCTCCAGGAGAATAGTTTCCAAACAGTCTTCTTTTCAAGGACGTGTGCAGAAACCAGATTAGATAGTCTTTTTGTTTATCTTCAATCCAGACCACAGTGTTCTTTTCACTGCAGCCTTCCAAGTCCAGATGCTGTTTCAGGGCCAAAATTCCAAATCATATGAGGTTCCGATCTATGAACCCCCATCTGTGCCCTGATTGAGCCCGGGCGGCTGTAAACGAGTTCCAAAGCGCCCCGCAGGTCCGCGGTGGTCTACCGCCGCTCCCAACGTGCGATTGAGCTCGTACAACAGCTGGGATGAGGAGCTCACAGCCCGGATCAGAGAATCTTGCTGATCAGGAAGTTTCGCCAGCGCGCTGATAGCCGCCGAAGTCTTCCTCAGCTTCAAGTAGCAGACAGCTCCGCTGACGCCAAAAAACAGAGCAGCTGCCACCAATAGACCAATAATCCACAAATCTTCCACGTCTTCGACAGTCAAGACGGTCAGACACATAGGCTGCCACTGTCCCCACGAATCCATCATGTATCCAACCGCGTGTGTGTCAGAGGGACAGACAGCTTCTCCTGGCACGGTCCGCTTCGTGGAAAAAATCTTATCTATTGAAGAAACAGCCCAATTTATTAAATCCATCGCAAATTGGTTCGAGTGAGCGCTGAAGAGTCAGACGAGACAAAAAGCAAGCAGGGAGGAGGAAAAACTTAGGGAGGGAAGGAGCAAAAAGATATGCGACTTGCTTTGTCGAGAGCCGGAAGAAGGTTAATGATAGAGCTGCACATTTCTCCAGGTTGGTCGTCCTCTGTAACAGTCAAGTTTTCAAACAACCAACTTCTATCTACCACCTCATCAGAGCTTGGAGGTTTGGCGCCTTTTTTCTGGAACGTTTGTGACCTGTTGCATTTCTCGAACTGTTTCATCCGAGGTGCAGGTCCACGTCTCAGGAGTCCCTTCCGGGCCCACCCTGGTTTTGGGCGTCCTGTAGAGCTAACACCCACCTTTAGTTGTTTTTTAGTTTGAAAATCTTGATTATTCTCGCCTTTTTTAGGATTGGAATCCAGCTCCAGCGAGTGGGATTTGACCGCTTCACCTGGGGACACCTGTAAGGGTGTCTTGATTTGCATGTGAGCTTCAAAGGCATTCACAGCACACTCTTTTATTTCTTCCATGGTCTGCTTTTTTGGATTAACCATGTCGAGTAGCTGAAACCTTATCTCAAAGAAGAGATGTAAGAAGAAAAACCACTTAAAGTCTTCATCTTCTTCCATGCCTGGTCTATATTTATCATCAAAATGAGCTTTGAGAAGCCTGTCATAAAACATCAAAGGATGTTCACCTGCTTCCTGCCAAATGTACTTGTCAACTGAGCAGTCACCGCCATGGCTCGTTCTAAGCCGTTTTGGGGCCCTTAGAGAGCGGACCCTCTTACTCGTTTCACCCTGTTTAACTTCCATCATTGTATTGATTTTTTGTGAAAAAATCAAATAAGATTGTACTCATGTTAGTGCTTGCAAATAAATATTCACTTTTAATGTAGCATTGAGTTAATTAAAACTAATCAGCTGTGGTTTACGCGTTTCACTGTGTAATAAGTATTCATAGGTACCTGTTTCTGCAGGTTTTACCCTCAATGAAATTTGTAAAAGTTAAAGGAGAAATGAAAAGTGTTTTTAAGCTGATAGTAGTCTAATAAAAAGCATAAAATAAGCTTGTTGAGAAATTTTCACAAGTCAAAAATGTCATCCTAACTCAAATTTAGACTTTGCAAAGTGAAAAAATTCTCATCTGGTGTTTTTGACCCCCCTCCCCCTGCCTGCTCTCCGTCCCCTGAATATGACATAGGCAGTGCAATGGTCGTCCCTCATACAGTAATATTAGTGTGTGTATCTAGTTGTGGACAAAAAGGTTTCAGTGTGTAGCAATTAGGGATGCAGCAAAAAAAATCTATTTTTTAAAGAATCAAGATTCTTAGTCCTGGCGATTCAGAATCGATTCTAAAAGCCCCAAAATCGATTTTAAAACTTTTTTTAAATTTTATATTGTATTTTTACCGCTCCTGTGCATTCGGCCGCTGTAGAATTTTGGCCGTGTAGGGCCACCGTAGTTAGTTAGCCAGGCAGCTCCCAATGGAGCCTGCTAGCAAGGAGGGAGACAGCATGTTTCAACTTGCTCCTTCATCTTTAAAAATCATTTTAGATCCTACTATGTTCTGGGGAAGACAGAGCTTAACAAGACATTGGTAACTGTTTCAGGACATTTTCAACACCCCCACTTCCACGTTAGCATACGGCGCTAGCATGCTAACGTTAGCATGCGGCGGCTAACGCACGGCTATTCGTATTTCCAGGATAGAAATGCCCATTAATGCACTAAATCACCAAACTGTTTTTGACAAACTAAAGTGATATCCTTCAGATTCAAAAAAGTCTTCTGCTTCCATTTTAAATGACAGACAAGAGGACAGTAATGATGGGTTTATAGCTTCAGTGTTATTGTAAGATAGCAAAGGAGGTCTTAATTGTGTCATAAAAGTGCGTCCAGAAAATGACTACAGAAATCACTGCACTTCGGCATGTAGCAGGAAAAATGTAAAAAACTATTTCTTTAAGCTACTGACTTGAAAAAAGCATACTAAGTATGTTGATGTGTGTTGTTTACTACCGTATATGAAATTCTTGTTATATCGATTTTTTCAGATTTGATTACATTTCTCCTTTAAATGCACTCTTGTGCAGTGTTAACTTGAAATAGAACTTATGTTCAAACAACAGTTACCAACTAACCCAAGACTGATTTTCGTTTTTTCACTCAAACGCTTATAAAAGAGAACTCACTTAAATGCAATGATTTCACTAAAATGTGACAGGATCCTGCGTCAGCATGCCTTAAAAAGATGTCTTGCAGTCTCAGTGAAACTGTAATTTTTTACTGCATTCAACAGTTATCAGGAGTGAAAAAGGACTTTGTTTGTTATTTTAAATATTTTTTTTATTTAAAATAAACTGGAGTGTTTATGTGCTCAGCATAACATTAAAGATGTTACTCTAAATAAAAATCAGTGATTTTTATCAATTTGTTGTCCTGTGACATGTTCAAAGCTGTTCTGCTATCTTTGCTTTGATTTTCTATGAAAATCAAATCAAAAGATGCTTCTTGTTTGTTATTTTAAACTTTTTATTTAAAATAAACTGAAGTCATTAATTGTAAACAGAAAAACGTTAAAAATGCCATTATTGACTAAAAGTGTACAGATGTGTACACCAACTCTGTTTAAAATGCAGAGATGTGAAGAGCTTAATGTGGAAATGCCCTGTTCTCCATCATTCTTTTCTATGATTGAATGTGAAAATCAAATAGAAAATGCTTTTTGAATGTTATTTTAAATATCTTCAGTATTTAAAATAAGCAAAAAATGTTTGTCTGTACCTCTGTTATTCTAAAATTAGTTTTTTAAAATAAACAGAGGAGTTTTTTTGTTTGTGTACAGAACAATTTTAAAGATGGTATTTCACCATTAAAAAATGCTGACTTTTTATGTTTTTGAGAGAACTCATCTGTTAACGCCTTTTAACCAACAGGGGGCAGATTCAAGTCTTAAACTTTTTTTCATTCAACCTTTATTTAGTCAGGTAATCTCATTGAGCCTCGAGGGCTCATTTACAAAAGCGACCTGCTACAAACTAAAGAATGATGAACAGCAATGGTAGAATTTCCTTAAACAACAAACAACAGAAGAAAAAAAAAAACGTAGGAGAGAAATAGAAAGTGAAATGCAAAGTATCAAAACTAGCAAAACGCCACAAGGTACAGTAGATGTACAAAAACAGGAACATATCGGCAATGGTTTTTGCCAGGTTTCCATTTTTTAAACTTATCACAACAACTCGGTAAAAATATCAACATTGGAAAGAGTTTAAGCCTATACGTGATAATCGCTCGAACCACGTTCTCTTCAGAGACAAATCTATGTGGTTCGACAGTTCAGATGGCTTAAATTGAGTTTTTAAACTCTTAGTGAAATCTCCATTCGTCTTGTGTTGGGGGACATGTAGTCTGATGACAGAGGGGGCGGGCCGACGCAGCAGCGTGCGTAGTGCGTCACCAGCTTCCAGCGAGGCGGAGCTCGCTACACAAATACGTGACGTTAACCAACCAATCACAGCGCTTTGTAGTTCTTTTCCCAAGCATTCATGGTCAATGTAGTCTTATCCCCTTCGACCAATGCAGTGCCGGAAATTACAACAAAAGTGGGCTGGTCGCAACGGCGTGCGTCACCACTTTCAGCGAATCAGCGTTCGCTTACAGACAAGAGTGACTGACTGATCACAGCTCCCATTTCATCCAATCACAGCTCATAAACAGACGTGTAAAGACACATAGTTTTTAACGCTAGCTTAGCACAACAGAACGCAACGTTATAGACTCTTACACAACTCATAACGCTTTGAAATAACCCCTCCAAAATTCCAAAACGTGGCAATCACATTTAGATAGGCACAACTTAGCTACGCTCAGTAACCAGCACTGCAGCTGTTGAAAACAAACACGGACTCTCTGCCGTTTCAAGGTCGGTTCCGGTCCACTTTTTAATGGAGCAGTACTCGGGTCTGATAGAACCCCTCCGACAACGTTTTAACAGTAATATGCTTTTTTGACCTTCTCTAAAATGTAAAAAATACCACACACAACAACCTTGCAGATGTTAATAATAGCTTTTCAGGCACTATGACTCGGCGGTCATTTTGCAGTGAGATTGCCTCAGCTTATGCACCACGTAATCTGGACCGGGTCCTTATCAGAACCACCAGACACAGCCACACAGCCTGACAACTCTCTACCAAGACTACTTATCGCGTTTAAAAAGTTGATCAAATAACAATTTCAGCCTCAAATGTCCTTAATTGCAGTCCTGCAATCGTTCTGAACACTTTTCCAGCCAAAAAAATTAATCTGTTAGAGTCTAAAACTTGGATCCTCATATGCCAACATGACGTCACAGTTCATGAGAGATCACAGATTTCTTTCTTTCTTTCTTACTTTCTTTCTTTCTTTAAGTTAGGACAATGCATATTAATAAACATGACAGCAGTAAGCAGCAATGTAAATATGCCGGAGTTAGCACAATAGCTAGTTTTCATCCGTTGTCCTAAGGCAGGTAAGAATAAGAAACTTCCCATAAAACAAAAGAGCAGAGAAAAATACAAACATCACCTATATAGCACATAACACAACATAAAATTACAATAAAAATATGATGCCATAAGAAAATAGACAAAGTAATCTACACATGAGTGCACTTCTGATTTGTCTTCAGCCAAAGTTTCAAAGAGTTTTTAAAACCAAGGTAGGTCCCACAGTTCCTGATGGAAACTGGCAGATTTATGAGTAATATTTCAGAAAACTCGTACTAGGACCACCAGATGTAAAGGATTTTAGGGTAACCACCAGATTGTGTCTTTAAACACGTACGGTGCCACCCAGATGTAGGATATATGAGGGGGGTCAGTATTAAACTGACACACTTGATATATCTTAATTATTTACTTATTCAGATTGAATAGTAATTTAACGGATTCTTTTCTTTTTCAGTTTACCCAATATTTATGTCATCATAATGATGGACAAATAAACCATGAAGTGACCATGAGACGTTAACTTAGTTTGGTATGCCAGGAGACACTACCTTTTATTTAAAATAAATCAACTAAATTAACACCATTACACTTGATTGATAGATTTCACTTTTTCAATTTAACACATCATCCATCCATCCATCCATTTTTGTCCGCTTATCCGGGGTTGGATCGCGGGGGTAGCAGCCTAAGGTGGGAGGTCCAGACTTCCCTCTCCCCAGCCACTTGGAGCAGCTCCTCTGGGGGAATCCCAAGGCGTTCCCAGGCCATCCGAGAGACATAGTCCCTCCAGCGTGTCCTGGGTCTTCCTCTGGGTCTCCTCCCGGTGGGACATGCCCGGAACACCTCACCAGGGAGGCGTCCAGGAGGCATCCTAACCAGATGCCCGAGCCACCTCAACTGGCTCCTCTCGATGTGGAGAAGCAGCGGCTCTACTCCGAGTCCCTCCCGGATGACCGAGCTTCTCACCCTATCTCTAAGGGAGAGTCCAGACACCCTGCGGAGAAAACTCATTTCAGCCGCTTGTATCCGAGATCTCGTTCTTTCGGTCACAACCCAAAGCTCATGACCATAGATGAGGGTGGGAACGTAGATCGATTGGTAAATTGAGAGCTTTGCCTTTCGACTCAGCTCTCTCTTCACCACGACAGACCGGTACAGCGCCCGCTTCACTGCGGATGCTGCACCTATCCGCCTATCGATCTCACGCTCCAGTTTTCCCTCATTCGTGAACAAGACCCCGAGATACTTAAACTCCTCCACTTGGGGCAGGACCTCCTCCCCGACCCGGAGAGGGCATGCTACCCTTTTCCGGCTCAAGACCATGGCCTCGGATTTGGAGGAACTGATCCTCATCCCGGCCGCATCACACTCGGCTGCAAACCGCTCCAGTGAAAGCTGTAGATCACGAACTGATGAAGCCAATAGGACCACATCATCTGCAAAAAACAGAGAAGCGATTCTAAGGCCACCAAAACGGATCCTCTCAACACCTTGGCTGCGCCTAGAAATTCTGTCCATAAAAGTTATGAACAGAATCTGTGACAAAGGGCAACCTTGGCGGAGTCCAACTCTCACTGGAAACGAGCCTGACTTACTGCCGGCAATGCGGACCAAGCTCTGACACCGGTCGTACAGGGACCTAACAGCC
>JBBPBX010112915.1:0-10530 GCA_038048925.1 Garcialebias charrua
AAAAAAAAAAAACCCAGCTCTAACACACAGACAGTTGTACTCTAACATTGTTCTGACATAGTTTCACAAAATGATTTATGTAGAATATTTTGTTTACCGGCCAAAAGGACGACGTCTTCTGAGCAGATCCTTCAGAGCAGGCTCAGAGAGAGGAGCTGCTGTGAGCTTCTCCGATGAGATAAATCCTTCACGTTTACTTTTTTTTTGATTAAGGGAAACCTGCGCGTTGCCCAAACGTCTACCCGACTGGAACACCCACTGACACAACACGAAGTAACCATTGCAATTAATTAGAAATTAACAAAAAAAAAAACGTGAAAAATGAACATCCATTAGACCGCGCTGTCCCCTGTTCTGACTTTCAAAATGAGGGTCCACCCGGAAGTTAGACGGATGTGACGTCACATGGGAACTATGTATAGCCACTTTCACCTATTAATAATACACTTGGCTTGCCATATTGCTTGAGGGCCCTCTAGCGGCTGAAAATGGGAATGTTCAATATTTTCCATGTCAAATCATCAGATCTCAGCCAAAAATTGAGTTATAAATATGGTTAAAAAAACGTATATTAGTCGTTTCGGTGTACAAGTCGCAGGACTTGCAAATTTATACAAAAAGGTGCGACTTATATGGCGAAAAATGCAGTATTCAGCGATTTAATATGGTTCTTTATATGAATCCTTAAAATAGAGAAGAATAAAACAAAACATTAAACCATTTAATTTATCTGATAGGTGGCTTAAAATGTAGTTGTTAAACAATGCAAAGTCCAGAAACCCAGTGTTTATGGTCCTTCGTGCTTCCACGGAGCCTTACCAATTAAAGTCCAGGATTTATTACCTCAAACTGCTGTTTATTCAGACACTCACTTTGCTACAGGTGATGCTCTTCTGCTAATACAGACTTTGATTAGGATACAGGGACTCTAATGAACCCTTTGCTCTGAGCTTTAACAACCACTTAAGAGAAAAGGCCTATTCAAAAGCCTCTTACAATTATACAGGAACGGTAAATTTCAAAGAAATACACAGGTCACATTAGCATTACTTCAGGAAACAGCTTGCTAACGCCCACATTAGCTGAATGATATTTTAATGTCTGTAATCCAGATAAGTATTTTGAGTTGTGGCTGAAAAGAAAACCTTTGCCAAACCAATTTGGGAGAATTTTTTGAGCATGGAGTCACTTTTTTCTTCTTTCTTTCTTTCTTTTTTATTTTGTTTTATTTTTAGATATAAAGCCAGCAAATGTATTCATCACAGCTACTGGAGTAGTGAAACTGGGAGACTTGGGACTGGGACGATTCTTCAGCTCCAAAACAACTGCTGCTCACTCTCTAGGTAACTTATATCAGTCTATATGCAGAAATGACACAGCACCCCCTGGTAATCTTATATTTAGCATGCTAAGCCTGACGGTCTTCTCATTGCTTTGCTCAGTCCCTTAGCCACTTCTTGTTGCCTTGAGCTTTAGCCATGTCGGAGATGAGGATGCCTGCTGAAGTCACAAAGCTCTGAATGTGACTGGATTTGTCCCTCAAAGGGAAAAAAGAGCATATAGCACTAAACTTTTTGCACAAATTTGCCACACCAATTTAAAACCTGACTTAGTCTGAAACTGTCTGCTTTGAGCCAAACACAAACAATAGAATAAAACTGTGAAATGCATTCAAGTGAATTTATGTACTTGTTATTTTTAATCAGTTTTAAACAAGTGTGTGAAACATTTTGTGTGTTTGATTTTGAAATAGATATATCATCATGCTAAAAGGTAAGTATACTTATTGTCAGTTTTAAGGTTTTATGTCGGAAGATCACCTGGCTCTTTTCACCTTTTCAAGTGGACCAATAGTTGAGTTTTGTGAATAGAGTTTGCGTAATCACTGCTAACACGTCATCTTGTTTGTTTTTAAAATGAAAAAGAATCAAGATGTAGCTGTGGACATTCAAAGTCCAGACCTCAGTGTGAAATGTGATGAGACTTTAAAGGCTGTGCATAAAGGAATGTCGCTCAAGCCCGAACAAACTGAAAAACAAATTTTAAAACAAGAAAGTTGGCCATAAATCCTCCATATTGTTGTGAATAAAAATATAATTTAAAGGACAATATTTTTGCAGGGTCATACAACATCTGTATTTTTACTAGGTTGATGTTAAAAGTGGAAAAATATGATCAGTCACGTATTTATTTTTTTATTTAAAGTTGCATTCAACATTTTTTAAGGCCAAGTAAAGAACTTTCAGAATAGCCTTATCCTTTTTGGGCATGTAGAAAACCTTAAAACGAAAAGAGATTCTGTCTTTTCACCATAACACTAATAAAGCTATATTAGTTTATATTTGTTGGATTAAGACTCTGGATTGGTCATTGATCCTGGGTTGTTGGCAGGGGGTTGTTTTTATTTGTTGGGTGGTTGCTCATGGGCTGGACTTTTTCCTGGGCTCTGTTGGTAATTGGAAAATGGGAAGGCCAAATATCCACCATAACTTGTCTTGTTCCTCAAAGGGTCCCTAGTAGTTGTGATATTGTCATACAAGGGGTGGCCACAGCTGCCACCAAGTTTTGTTTTTGCTATAGCCAGGTGTGCTTGGTCTGCTGTTAAATGTGTGTAAGTATTATTCACCTACAGGCTATAAATGCTGCTATTTTCTGGAGCAACATTGTGGATGTGTGGTTATAGATATTTATTAATTTGGCAAAAACGGTAGCGTCTAACACAGACTCCATGATGTTAAACACAAATGCTCTATTTTTGTTTATCAGTGTAATAGTGTAAGTTAAGGGTGTCCCAGTATTCTTGAATTAATACAGTTTTACTCAGAAAAACAAGAAAATTGCATTTGTCCTGAAATGTACATTTTAAATAACAGGAAGATTAATAAAATCATGCCATTATAATTTGATCTATAGAACTACCAGTGCAATTTAGCTACCTTAGCTGTCTTGTGGAAATTAGGTATTGTTGCAGAGCCAATACATTTTCAGTATTTGTAATCTTTCTAGAATCCTGTCACAACTTTTATTTTGGTAAATATCACAAATTCTTTGTCAATAAAATGTATTTTGTTTGAAGATGTTTTTTGCTATAAAGTGAAAACTGCATTGGCAGATTCCACCGCAATTAAAGCCACAGTGTCAGTGGTTTATTAAAACATTTGAGTGTTAAATGTGGTGGATGTCTGTGTGGACAGTTGAACTGCTTTTAGTTTGGTCCACAAAAGTGCATAAAGTCGTTAACCAACATCGCAATGGCCTTTCAGCTTCACCGTAGATTGGAAAAATTCAGTAAATAGAAGCAACAACGTTCACACTGCGTCTGTTCTTTATGTCAGGCTGTTATTACCACAAACTATTCTCAGCCTTCTGTGCAGCAGCAGCAACAGCAGATCAGACTCTCACAAAGTGTTAGTCACATGATCAACTCGGCAGAAACCCTATCAGCTAAACATCCTTCAGCTCCAGCAGAGCAGAGAGAAGGCGTCTGTGATTGCTCATTAAAGTCTGAGTCCACAGCACCCTCTTTAGGCAGAGAAAGGACAGGCAGCTCCACATAGCTGATGGTCAACATAATCACAATCTGCATTAATCTAAATGTGGAATTGAGTAAGTACAGAGTCGTGCACCATATTGTGTCAAAGCTGATGTTTTCTAAAACTGTACCGTGACTGCTAATTTGTTGGGTAATCTGAAATGCCATACAGAAAAGCCATTAATTACATAAAACTGTGTAAGTGCCCTTGTCCTTTAAAACTGCAGTTTAGAACTATATACGTATATGTTTTTCTTATATTTTATAAGTTCAGTATTCTGTATAAATTTCTTTACTATATCCAGATAATTGTTAAGGTTGCTTTAATAAAAAATGCGATAATATCTGTGGGTTATTATGACCTGAAACCCTAGGACTCAGGGCGAATCATGCTCTCCCCCACCCCCTGCCCCCCCTCTGGGTTTCCCCTTGACATTTCTCGCTGTGCGTTTTCAAAAAGCAGATCTTCTCTGTCTTTCTCTGTCACCTCACCTTCTCGCCGGCTGCTGTTTCTGTGCCTCACTTGTTGTCACTTCTCCTTCCCGCTGTCCCTCCCTCTGGTGCTTTGACTTTTAGTCGGGGAAAGATGACTGTGGAGGTGAGGGAGAAAGATGGAGAAGGTACAAAAAAAAAAAATAGAATGTGAGAAGAAAAGAGTGAAAAGAGAGAGTGAAGTGAAAAGTAAAAGAGATAGCAGTGTGTCACAGAAAGAAAGGAGTATAAGATGCAGAAGAATGGATGACAAATTTACTGGTAGAGAAGTGTGTTGTGTTTGGAATGAAAGAAATTAAAGGAAGAAAAAAGATTGAATAATCTTAGATGAAACTAAGTAGGAAGAGACAATCTGGTGAAAACAAACGGAGGAGACAAAGATAGAAGGAATGAAGGACTGGAAGAGGAGAGCAGTGAAATTGTGTTAGACCATTTATGACCATAAGATGTTTTTCTTCAGCCTATACTGTATTGGAAACATTACATAAATTGTTATAAAACTGTCAGCCTCCCCACCATCACAGATGTTTACACCTCCAGATGCAGGAAGAGGGCCACCTGCATCATGAAGGACCCCACTCACCCAGCACACTCACTTTTTGCCCCACTTCCTTCAGGCAGGAAGTTGAGGAGCATTAACTGTAGAACCACTAGACTGAGGAACAGCTTCTACCCTGAGGCTGTTAGACTCATGAATCTCTAACCAGGATAATCACTGTGAAAAATCACATCATGTTGCTGCTGATCTGTTTCATGTTGCTGCTGATCTGTTTCATGTTGCTGCTGATCTGTTTCATGTTGCTGCTGATCTGTTTCATGTTGCTGCTGATCTGTTTCATGTTGCTGCTGATCTGTTTCATGTTGCTGCTGATCTGTTTCATGTTGCTGCTGATCTGTTTCATGTTGCTGCTGATCTGTTTCATGTTGCTGCTGATCTGTTTCATGTTGCTGCTGATCTGTTTCATGTTGCTGCTGATCTGTTTCATGTTGCTGCTGATCTGTTTCATGTTGCTGCTGATCTGTTTCATGTTGCTGCTGATCTGTTTCATGTTGCTGCTGATCTGTTTCATGTTGCTGCTGATCTGTTTCATGTTGCTGCTGATCTGTTTCATGTTGCTGCTGATCTGTTTCATGTTGCTGCTGATCTGTTTCATGTTGCTGCTGATCTGTTTCATGTTGCTGCTGATCTGTTTCATGTTGCTGCTGATCTGTTTCATGTTGCTGCTGATCTGTTTCATGTTGCTGCTGATCTGTTTCATGTTGCTGCTGATCTTTTCAGTGTTTCCCCTACATAACCTGCCATGGCGGGGTGGGGGGGGACGGACAGAGACACGTCCTGAGCTGCGCAGACGTTGTTGCGGTTTCTTGGGCTTGTTTTGAAAGTAACTTCGCTTGTTTGGGCTTGTTAATATTTGTTCTTTATTATTTGTCTAGAGCAGGGGTCTGCAACCTTTTCGATCCAAAGAGCCATTTCTGCTCCTTTGTTCACTAAATTAAGACCGGAGCCACAACACCTGCTGCAACTGGGATTTTCAACTGGTGGCCCACGGACCACTTTAAGTTTGTTGGAGGACGTTTTTCTGGCCAGCAGGAGTGACTTTATAAAACTAAAAATTTCTAATGATTTTTAACATTTACTGCTATTTTTACATTTTAAGATAAAATAAAAGACAAGATTCTTGTAAAGAAGGAAAAATTTATATAGTTTTGCCCAGTTTCTAAAAACTAAAACGATAAACTATGCAGGCCTATGTGATTTATTTTTTTAACTGTAGAAAAATTAGGTATCCTACTTAAAAGAAATAAAGCATAAAGTGAAAGTATGTTTTACTCCTTGTAATGTAGGAAAACTTCTAAAACTAACCCTTCCAGTTGTTATAAGAACCAATAAAATTCAGTTTTATGTCAGTTTTGGTCAAAGCTTGAAAGAGCCGCTGCAGAGGGACCAAAGAGCCGCATGTGGCTCCTGAGCTGCAGGTTGCAGACCCCTGATCTAGAGTGACAAGACCACATTAAAATGAGCTCTAATAAGTGGAGGAAATATGGGAAAAAAATAATAAAGAACGGGAGAAAGAGCACACACTTAAAGCATGATTCAGGATAGAGATTAAAGAAAGTTTTTTGTTGACTGAGCTTACTATGAGTTTGCCGTTTAATTTTTATTTTATTTTTTAATTTGTACGCATCCTTTATGATTGTCTGTTGTCGTTGTCCACTGTTGTCATCACTCTTAGTTTAAAATTCAGGTCTCTCTGGTAAATCAGTCCCAGAGGCTTAATGTGATTAATTTGTATAAATATGCCAAATGTATTTTTATTTTTTAGAGTGGATATGTTCTTCAAAGTCTTTAGCATAATTTTGCTATATGTAATGCCATAATAACTGTATGTTTATACTGTTTAAAAACGGCCCTTGTTTTACACAATGGGGTGGGTTACCAGTTGGACTTGTTTTTGGGCTTGTTTTCAAAGAGTGAGTCGCTTGTTTTGCACTTGTTTTCATGGGGCTGGTCGCTTGTTTCCGCCACGATATACTGGCAGATAGAGACAAAGCCGAAAGCGCGCAGTTTTAAGAGCAGAGGAGAGCCAAACATTTCAGCCGCGCTCAGTTTTATTTATTTATTTTTCGGTGGAGGTGAGACTAGGGTGAGCCGCGCGCTCAGTGTGCGTGTGTGGTGCCGCGCACAGCTGCAGCCGGGCAGAGGAGACACATTTCAGCCACGCGTTCATTTTTTTTTTTCCATCTGTGGGGATGAGAAACGTGAGCAGTGCGAGTGTATGTATGGTGGGTGGGGTGGGTCAGCTGAGTGTTCAGCATGAGGCTGCTTTTATGTTGTTGTTTTTTCGGCTAGTGCACCTGCAGTGCGAGCTGCTAGTTTAGCATTACATCAGTGCCGACAGGTGTTTGGAGCGTTGGGTAGGCGGGGCGCTCGGTTCTGTTGAGGGGGCGGGGCGCCCCGCCTATATAATGGTAGGGGAAACACTGATCATGTTGCTGCTGATCTGTTTCATGTTGCTGCTGATCTGTTTCATGTTGCTGCTGATCTGTTTCTTGTTGCTGCTGATCTGTTTCTTGTTGCTGCTGATCTGTTTCTTGTTGCTGCTGATCTGTTTCATGTTGCTGCTGATCTGTTTCTTGTTGCTGCTGATCTGTTTCTTGTTGCTGCTGATCTGTTTCTTGTTGCTGCTGATCTGTTTCTTGTTGCTGCTGATCTGTTTCATGTTGCTGCTGATCTGTTTCTTGTTGCTGCTGATCTGTTTCTTGTTGCTGCTGATCTGTTTCATGTTGCTGCTGATCTGTTTCATGTTGCTGCTGATCTGTTTCATGTTGCTGCTGATCTGTTTCATGTTGCTGCTGATCTGTTTCATGTTGCTGCTGATCTGTTTCATGTTGCTGCTGATCTGTTTCATGTTGCTGCTGATCTGTTTCATGTTGCTGCTGATCTGTTTCATGTTGCTGCTGATCTGTTTCATGTTGCTGCTGATCTGTTTCATGTTGCTGCTGATCTGTTTCATGTTGCTGCTGATCTGTTTCATGTTGCTGCTGATCTGTTTCATGTTGCTGCTGATCTGTTTCATGTTGCTGCTGATCTGTTTCATGTTGCTGCTGATCTGTTTCATGTTGCTGCTGATCTGTTTCATGTTGCTGCTGATCTGTTTCATGTTGCTGCTGATCTGTTTCATGTTGCTGCTGATCTGTTTCATGTTGCTGCTGATCTGTTTCATGTTGCTGCTGATCTGTTTCATGTTGCTGCTGATCTGTTTCATGTTGCTGCTGATCTGTTTCATGTTGCTGCTGATCTGTTTCATGTTGCTGCTGATCTGTTTCATGTTGCTGCTGATCTGTTTCATGTTGCTGCTGATCTGTTTCATGTTGCTGCTGATCTGTTTCATGTTGCTGCTGATCTGTTTCATGTTGCTGCTGATCTGTTTCATGTTGCTGCTGATCTGTTTCATGTTGCTGCTGATCTGTTTCATGTTGCTGCTGATCTGTTTCATGTTGCTGCTGATCTGTTTCATGTTGCTGCTGATCTGTTTCATGTTGCTGCTGATCTGTTTCATGTTGCTGCTGATCTGTTTCATGTTGCTGCTGATCTGTTTCATGTTGCTGCTGATCTGTTTCATGTTGCTGCTGATCTGTTTCATGTTGCTGCTGATCTGTTTCATGTTGCTGCTGATCTGTTTCATGTTGCTGCTGATCTGTTTCATGTTGCTGCTGATCTGTTTCATGTTGCTGCTGATCTGTTTCATGTTGCTGCTGATCTGTTTCATGTTGCTGCTGATCTGTTTCATGTTGCTGCTGATCTGTTTCATGTTGCTGCTGATCTGTTTCATGTTGCTGCTGATCTGTTTCATGTTGCTGCTGATCTGTTTCATGTTGCTGCTGATCTGTTTCATGTTGCTGCTGATCTGTTTCATGTTGCTGCTGATCTGTTTCATGTTGCTGCTGATCTGTTTCATGTTGCTGCTGATCTGTTTCATGTTGCTGCTGATCTGTTTCATGTTGCTGCTGATCTGTTTCATGTTGCTGCTGATCTGTTTCATGTTGCTGCTGATCTGTTTCATGTTGCTGCTGATCTGTTTCATGCTGCTGTGTTCATTCGTACTCATCTGCTCACACAGACTCATGTTCGTGCTGCTGTTCGGCGTATTGCTTATATTTTTTGTGATGCTAGTGCTTAGTTTATTTTTAGCCCAATATTTTTCTTAGTTCATATCTTCTCGTTCCACCTCATGTACCACATGTGATGCAAATGACAATAAATAACCTTGAATCCTTGAAAACCTTTTAAAATAGAGTTTTGACTCATCAGACTTAGTTAGAAAGAATAGTTTAGATTGGGGTCAAAGTTTTACTCTGGTTTCATATGAGGATAAACGGGCAGTGAATGACCTCACAAAGTTAGACACAGGAACAATGAGTAATGTGCTTGTGTGTCTGTGTATTAAAGCCTATGCAATGCATGGGTACGTAATGAGCCCAGCCACCCAGCTGAACAGAGTTGGGTGGTGGAGCTGAGATGGAGGTCCAGGCTTTCAGCCTGTCAGCTCCAAGGCTTTCAACTCAGCTACTCCACAGTCCACACACCAACACACACATTTTATTTCCTCTGTAGCACAGCACACACTTGGAGAGATGATCTTTTTGTCTCCTGTACAAATGCACCTTTTCACTGAGATGTGTGCACTCACACTCAAATGAGTTTGAACGTACACACATATGCAATAGGCAGATAATTGTGCCTGCTCGCTTTAACTTTTTTGTCAGCATTCATAAAGAAAAACAATAGAAAACTGTAGAATGTCATCATTGGAGTGCTGAGGATGCATTGGTTGTGTTGAGAGCAGAACAAATCTAATATCCATTACTGCCAATTAGCTGTTATGAGTTATGTAATGTATGTGCAATTAACATCTGTAATGCTGAGCACATAATGATGTTTTATTTATGAATTGTAAAGTATAAAGACAAGAAAGGGATTTGGAAAAAGAGAGGATATTAGAGAGGCAAATTTGAGGTAGAGGCTCAAATACATAAAAAAAACTGAAGTATGAGGGGAAAATACAGTAAACATCTTATGATTTGTTTTCCAGTTCATTCTGACTCTGCTACTTCCTCGACTTCTGCTTCAGAAGAGGTTTCTAAACTCCAGCTGTGGGTCTGAATAAGAAATCCAGTAATAGCCTTTGAGAGGTGTTCAAAGTAATGCAGTTTAAAATTGGTAATGGAGCACAGATAAGAGAATGCTTATTAATAAAACCTCCCTCTGAAACCTTTAAGTATTCCTGCAAGAGCTTTAGTTTTAAAGTTGGTAAGGAAGCTGCATCAAATCAAGGCGTATATTTCAGAGGAGACGAGGTTTTGCTCATTTTACTGTACGCTCAGCAGGGGTTTAGTAGTGTTGGGTTCTTTATAGTCTATGGCATCTCACCTCCCGTTCAACAACGCTTACGCTGTTATACAGAGAAAACATTGTTGTCATTGCTATTCGCAATAATGGAAATCAATCCCTACATGGCTTTCAATTTATTTGCATGAATAAATAATGTGCCCTTAATTCAGCTCACTAAAGGAGCTGTAGCCGAGCACTGCTGCCTTTTTATGCAACTATTAGCACAAGAGGGGCTGATTCTTTTAATCAACTAATAATGAATGTTAGGGGAGCCTGTTCAAACCACACTGAGACCTCACAACTCTCTCTTACTCACACAGATACAGTATACTGTATATATATATTTATATAGGCCTACCGACAAAGACAAGAATGCCCATAAACCACAACACCAGCCTCATAACCAATTAAAACAGCAATCCCAGCACCCTGCATTGTTCTGTCTGCTCTTTTACTTTCTTTTTTGCCAATGCTGATTATTTCTGAATGACAGGTACTTCGTTCTTCAGAATCACACATTTAAGATAAAAGCTTTTTTATTTTTTGTTTATTCCCAACCAGTTGGATCTTAACCATATTTTAAGTGCTTTAGGTTTAATTTCAGACCAAGTAC
>JBBPBX010112916.1:0-10530 GCA_038048925.1 Garcialebias charrua
TAAATGGATTAAATAAAATATTAAATAGCTTTACATCTGTTAAGTTCTTGGCATAAACCAACACAGACAGACATGTTCCTGCTTTTAGTATTGTACATTGTTTTATAATGTAGCTGTTTATGTTTCATTTTTTTAACACAGTTTTCTTGTGATTTTTAATAAATATGCTTTTTTATGATTGTTTACTGTTGGCTGCAAGTATCAAGCTGCAAAATCCTTCATTTTCTACAGCTGATAGCTGTTGGTCATTAATTATGATGAAGTTTAGCAACTTCTCGGTGAACATTTGAGCTCCGTGGCTTCAGCAGTGTGTTTTTCTCGTTCAATCCGGGGTGGGGGCTCTGATTTTGGTCAGCCGCTCTCCGCCTGTCCCTCCTACGAGACGTCAGACAGCGGGTCGGACTGGACGCAGCTGGCCGCGGTCGGTCTCCCTGTTTCTGTTCAGCGAGAGTGGCATCCCACTGAAGCCCCGGAGCTCGAATGTCCAACATAAAACCAACTTGACCGCAGTTTAATGTGGCGCTATGGCTCTGCAGACATTGCACGTTGCTGTCTTGTGGTGTTTAGTGTAAAATACTTCCACACAGCGGACATGTTACGATGAAAAGTTGGCTAGTTGTTAGCTAAAGTGCTACTCACTCAGTCCACACACTGTAGCTGGCTGCAAACTGAAAGGGATTTGCTGAATAGTAGTAGTAGGGGTGGGGCCATGCCCCCCGAACGGCAATGCCCCCAAGGGGGCCAGCTCCCCCACTGACCCTAATGTGAATGTGAGGCAGGTCTTATTACTCTGGGTTCATGAGACACGACTCCGGATCGGATTGGCCCCACCCCTACTACTACTGTTGCATTGTGGGGAATGTAGTGTTGGTACGTGACCGGAGGGCTTATTATGTTGTTTTTCTTGCAAAATACAAAATTAATAATAATAAAATAAAATAAATAATTTTAGTATGTTATTATGTGTCAGAGGAGGGCTTAGGAATAGGAAATTAAAAAAAAAAAAAAAAAAATTTTTTTTTTTTTTTTTGCCCAAAAGGGCACTTGGGGGCAAGGAGCAAAAGGGGCAGGTGCTCAAGCCCCCATAGCCCCCCCCTCTGCACGTCCCTGGACTCCGTGTTACGTGGCCTCGATTTTGTGTTTGTCTATCTGGACGACATTTTGGTGGCCAGCTCGTCAACCGAGGAG
This sequence comes from Garcialebias charrua, assembly GCA_038048925.1. NCBI lineage: Eukaryota > Metazoa > Chordata > Actinopteri > Cyprinodontiformes > Rivulidae > Garcialebias > Garcialebias charrua. Next base: position 1,189 of record JBBPBX010112916.1, read on the forward strand.
CACCTGTTGCACCTGAAAGAAATTTTTCAGCGCTTGGATGCACATGGCTTGATCATTAATCCGGTTAAGTGCCAGTTTGGTTTACCGGTGATCGATTTTTTAGGTCATCGAATTTCCGCGCAGGGTGCAGTTCCATTGCCTGCCAAGGTGCAGGCAGTGGCAGAGTTCCCACGTCCTCTGGTGGTTAAAAAGTTGCAGGAGTTTTTGGGCATGGTGAACTTTTACAACAGGTTCATTCCCAATGCAGCCCATCTCCTGCAGCCTCTCTACGAGGCCCTGCGCTCGAGGAAGGCGACTGACACAGTGGTTTGGACCCCGGACCGGATCACTGCTTTTGATGGTGCTAAGTCCGCGTTAGCTAGTGCGGCACTCCTAGCCCATCCAGATTCAGAGGCCCCGATTGCGTTGACAACTGATGCTTCAGATATAGCTGTGGGGGCCGTTGTAGAGCAACGCGTTGGCGACGCATGGCAGCCGTTGGCATTTTTCAGCCGTAAATTGCGGGACTGCGAGCGCAAGTACAGCGTTTTTGACCGCGAGTTGTTGGCGCTATTCTTAGCTACACGGCATTTTCGTTTTTTGCTGGAGGGTCGTTCGTTTACGGCTTATGTGGACCACAAACCACTCACGTTTGCAATGTCTAAAGTTTCGGAGCCCTGGTCAGCGCGTCAGCAACGGCACTTGGCGGCCATTTCAGAGTTTACAACGGACGTCCGCCATGTGGCTGGAAAATCCAACTCAGTGGCAGACTGTCTGTCACGGGTGCTCGTTTGTCCTGTGCTCCTCGGGGTAGATTTTTCTGCCATGGCCGCTGACCAACCGGGAGACGCTGATATAACTGCCCTTCGTGCCGGCGTTTCAGGGCTTAAGCTAGAGGAGGTCAAATTGGGAGAGGGCGGTCCTTTGATCCTGTGTGACGTTTCCACAGGCCGGACACGCCCAGTGGTTCCATCAGGTTGGCGCCGCCGCATTTTTGACTCTGTTCACTCTCTCTCGCACCCAGGTGTGCGCGCGTCTGTGAAACTAGTCAGCGCACGTTTTGTGTGGCCTGGTTTACGCAGAGAGGTGAGGAGTTGGGCAGCGGCTTGCGTGGCTTGTCAGCGTGCCAAGGTGCACCGGCACACTAAGGCACCACTGGAACCATTTCCCATTCCAGCCAAGCGTTTTGACCACGTGCATGTGGACTTAGTTGGTCCCCTGCCCCCATCACGGGGTTTCACACACCTGCTTACAGTGGTCGACCGCACAACCAGGTGGCCGGAGGTCGTTCCTCTTTCTTCCACAACTACCTCCGACGTGGCTGGTGCGTTCCTCTCCACTTGGGTTGCCCGTTTTGGTGTGCCCTCGGACATCACTTCAGACAGAGGTCCCCAGTTTATTTCAGGGCTCTGGTCCGAGATGGCGCGCTCCTTGGGGGTGCAGGTGCATCGCACTACCGCCTACCACCCTCAGGCTAACGGGTTGGTTGAACGTTTCCATCGGTCTCTTAAGGCGGCGTTACGTGCTGCGCTAACAGACGTTGGCTGGGTGGAGCGTTTGCCGTGGGTGCTGCTTGGGTTGCGATCAGCTCCTAAGGAGGACCTCAACGCTTCATCAGCCGAGTTGGTTTTTGGTCAGCCTTTACGAATCCCAGGGGAGTTTTTGTTAGACGCTGCCGCTCCACGGTTCCCCGAAGCGGTGGACCCCTATTCGCAGAGTAGTCTTTTGGTTCCGGGTCCTGTGCACCATTGTTTCCCGCAGGCGTTTGTGCCCACAGCACTCCAGTCTGCCCGTTTTGTTTTTGTGCGACGTGACGCCCACCGTTCGCCCCTCCAGCCTCCGTATGACGGGCCGTTTCGGGTGCTCGAAAGGGGCGCGAAAAGTTTTGTTTTAGACATGGGTGGGCGTAGAGAGCTGGTTACAGTGGACCGCCTGAAGCCAGCCTATGTGTTGGCTGATGAAGAGGTGTTGCCGGCTCAGGTTCCTAGACGCGGCCGCCCTCCTGCTCGACCCCATCTTCCGTTTTCTCCCCCCAACTGTGTTCCTCCACCTGTGGCGCAAAATGTTGTTCCTGCACGGGTGCCAGCTGTTTCTCCGCCCCCGAGTCGACGCAGTCGGTTCGGCAGGTTGATTAGGCCCCCTGTGAGAGACTGATATGTTTTGTATTTGCCCTTCTGGGTGTTCGGGGGGGGGGGGCTGTGTGGTGTATGAGTAAGGTAATCTCTCTCACCCAGTAGGAGGAGCCAGCGAGTGGTTCCCCAGGTTTCCCCAGGGGGAGAGAAGAAGAGATGTTCGTGTGTGATTTCATTCATTCTGTTTCTGGTTTTGACGCTCGAAGGATTAAAGGCAACTGCTTGCAGATCAGTTTGTTTCTCCTTCTTCACATGCTACAAGCCCTTTATTTAATATCTATTTGCATTTCTGACTGATATGCCTCTCAGATATTAGAAGGCTCTGTGAAAGAAGCCTTCAGCTGACTGCAAATGGGAAATTATGAGTTTTTTTTTCTTTGTTTGTTTGTTAGCATGCTAGCGCTAGCCGCCTGGTTATTGACTCTGATGGCTACATTTATTTAAAATTGCTTATAAAAAATTATCAAATATTAATAATTTTATATACTAAATAAATGGGTAACACTTTATAATAACTACACACTATTAAGCCTTATTTAAGCATTAACAAACATTTAATTAACAATGAAAACATCATTAATTAAGGATGATTCACACTTAATACACTATTAATTAACACACTTGTTAACGCTTTATACATAAAGAATAATGAGTTCCAAAACCTACGTACTCAATGTTTATTCATGCTTAATAACTCATGAATTAACTATGCTATCTATATTTGTAAATGCACAAATTAATGTGCTTTCACCACATGTATTAAATGCGTACTAATTGTTAAATAATGTTTGAATTCACTATCTATTAATCCTGCAATGCATCATTAATTAAGGCAGTTGCTAGTAGTTACTTAAGTGTATTTGTGAACCATTCTAAAGTGAAGACTATTCATGCTTTATTAAGGCTTTGTTAATGTTTCATAAATCCTAAATAGCCACAAGTTATTTTTCCCTTGTGGAAATCAGACAAAAATGAATTCACTATCTATTAATCCTGCAATGCATCATTAATTAAGGCAGTTGCTAGTAGTTACTTAAGTGTATTTGTGAACCATTCTAAAGTGAAGACTATGCCCAGCTGTTTATCCGCGTTTTAACATGTTACATCGGTGTCCATCAAACATCTGAGGCTGCCAGGCACACATGGATGCGAGCTCCCGGCCCCAGCAGGCGTCTCGGACCATAGATATAATAAACAGTGTTTATTATATCTATGTCTCGGACCGCCACCACTCGGGTCCGTTAGCATTAGCATGTTAGCTCGTGGTCCCTCCACTAAATCTTGCTGTCTGCTGCTTCACGCGTTCCACAGCGTCTTTGTCCTTGGTCTATCTGTCCCTACGCAAAACCGCCGTTCAGCTGCAGCGCATGTGTCCGCGCGGAGCAACCTCTGAACCAACAAGGTTTGGCTGTCGAAGCCGGAGCTAACCGAAGCTAAGAAACATAGCGACCGGAAACTGTCGGAAACTACCGGAAACTGCGTAATTCGGCTTAAAAATAACAATAAAAAATAATTGTGATAATAATACTTTATTTATATACCCAGTTAAAACAACCACAGCTGCAACAAAGCTGAAATAAAGCTTTATAAATAAAGTATTATTTAGCCTGTGGTGGACCACTAGGGGGCTCTACTCACACCCAGTGGACCGAATGTATTACGGGATGCTTTTATTGTGAAAGGTCCAGGGGACCGGATGTTATGTGGGTATATAAAGCAGTGTTGGGCGGGTTCCCGCCAGTTTAGTAGGAGTTGATTAAAAGGTGAAGTTCTGCAGCCTGTCTCCTGTGTCGTCCCTTCACCTCCTCTTACACTGGTGACCCTCGTGAACTGAATATGTCGACATCTGACGCTTCAGCCAGCTCTCTACTGCTGTCCACGGCTGTGGAACCTACACAGGCGGCCCCGCTCGCTTTTTCGGTGGCCGTTAAAATCCCGGACTTCTGGCCGCACGCGCCTCAATCGTGGTTCGCACACATCGAATCACAGTTTGCTCTTCGCGGGATTTCTGTTGACGACACCAAATACCACCATGTGGTTGCTTCGCTGGATCCGCTGACAACCCAGCGGGTAATGAGCCTGCTACAAAACCCTCCTGCTCAAGGAAAATACGACGCCCTCAAGAAGCTTCTTCTGCGGCGCTACACACTCTCAGAGGCGGAGCGCGCCGAGAAACTATTTTCCTTCTCCGGTTTGGGTGACGGAACAGCTCTCGAGCTCGTGGAGAGCATGTTGTCCTTGCGGGGATCAGACGACTGCGAGTTCCTCTTCCGCCACCTCATCCTCCGCCAGCTTCCAGCTCCTGTGCGAACCGCCCTGGCCAACTCCCCGTTTCTAAAGGAGAAGGATTACCGCTCGCTGGCCGAAGAAGCCGACCGCATCATTCTGACCGCGAGGACCTTCGCGGTACAGGCGGTGGTTCCTGGATCTCCAGCAGCGCCCGAGTCTCAAGCAACGCACACAGCGCCGGACGAGCCAGCGGTGGTAGCAGGAGTCGCTAGCCGCAGGCGGGCAGGAGCCGGCCTTTGTTTCTACCACGCGCGTTTTGGCGCCAAAGCACGACGGTGCGTCCCGCCGTGCAGCTTCAAACCGCAGGGAAACGAGACCGCCAACGCCCGCTAGCAGTCGCGGCCGTTGGCGAGAAGGCAAGGCTGCTTTTCATCGAGGACTCGAGGTCGGGGAGGCGGTTCCTGGTGGACTCGGGGTCGCAGAAGAGCCTCGTCCCCCCGACTGGCTCCGACAGGTTAGCTGAAGGCTGCGGGCCGCAGCTAACCGCGGCGAATGGCTCTCCCGTCAAGACGTTTGGTGAAAGGTTGGTGACTGTGCGTTTCCATGAACGGGACTTCCAGTGGAACTTTGTGGTAGCTGCTAGCTCGGTCCCTATTTTAGGGGCTGATTTTCTTTGTGCTCATGGGCTCCTTGTTGATGTAGCTAACAGACGTTTGATCGACGCTGTGTCTTTTTCGTCACTGCCTTGTGAGACGCGAGGAGCTGGGCCTGTAATGCATGCTAACTTTTTAGCTTCGGGTAATGTGTTTCAGCGTTTATTGTCTGAGTTTCCCTCGCTGACTGTTCCTGATTTTGCAAACACAAACACAAAACATGGGGTCGAACATTATATTCCCACAACGGGGCCCCCGGTGTTCGCACGTGCGCGCCGCCTCGATGCTACTAAGCTAGCAATCGCACAGGAAGAGTTTGCTAACATGGAGCGTTTAGGCATCGTGCAGCGCTCAAACAGTCCGTGGGCCTCCCCCCTCCACATGGTGCCCAAGGCAGATGGCAAATGGCGTCCATGTGGAGATTTCCGCCGCCTTAATAACGTCACAGAGAACGATCGTTATCCCATCCCCCACATCCAGGATTTTTCAGTGCACCTGGCTGGGACCTCCATTTTTTCTAAAGTAGATTTAGTACGGGGGTACCACCAGGTTCCTGTGCATGTGGAGGATGTCCCTAAGACAGCTGTTATCACGCCTTTCGGCCTGTTTGAGTTTTTGCGCATGCCTTTTGGTCTTAAAGGTGCAGCACAAACATTTCAGCGGTTAATGGATTCAGTCCTAAGGGGTCTGTCCTTCGTATTTGTGTACTTGGACGACATCCTGGTGGCTAGCAGCTCGGCTGAGCAGCACCTGTCCCACCTCCGTGAGGTTTTTCAGCGCCTGGCAGCACATGGCCTGATTGTAAACACAGCGAAATGCCAGTTTGGGCTGCCAGTCATTGACTTTTTGGGCCACCGCATTTCCGCAAGTGGCGCCGTCCCGTTACCAAACAAAGTGCAGGCGGTGTCAGATTTCCCACAGCCCCAGTCTGTTAAAGCGCTACAAGAGTTTTTGGGAATGGTTAACTTCTATAACCGTTTCCTCCCCAGGGCAGCACAACTGCTGCGTCCGCTCTATGGAGCGCTGAAAAAGAAAAAGCCCAACGACAGCGTGGACTGGACACCAGAACGCCTACAGGCATTTGGTGACGCTAAAGCTGCACTGGCCACTGCTGCCCTTTTGGCCCATCCATCCCCAGCGGCGCAAATAGCTTTAACAACCGACGCATCTGATGTTGCGGTGGGGGCTGTGTTAGAACAGCAGGTTTCCGGGGTTTGGCAGCCGCTTGCATTTTTCAGCCGTACGCTGCGGGACAATGAGCTGAAATACAGTGTTTTTGACAGAGAGTTGCTGGCGCTTTACCTGGCTACACGCCATTTCAGGTTTTTCCTGGAAGGCCGCCAGTTCACTGCATACGTTGACCACAAACCCCTGGTCTTTGCTATGTCAAAAATCTCTGACCCCTGGTCTGCTCGCCAGCAACGCCACCTCGCAGCGGTGTCTGAATTTACTACAGACATTCAGCATGTAGCTGGCAAATCCAACGTGGTGGCTGACTGTCTCTCCCGGGTGCTGATCGCTCCCGTGTACGTTGGCATCGATTTTTCTGCTATGGCTGCGGACCAACGTAGCGACGCAGAAATACTCGAGCTCCAGTCCGGCCCCACAGGCCTCGAGTTGGAGGAAAAGCAGGTGAATGACGGAGGTCCTCTCCTGCTCTGTGACGTATCTACGGGCAGGCCCCGCCCCCTGGTTCCAGTTTCATGGCGACGCCGCGTTTTTGACTCCTTACATTCCCTTTCTCACCCAGGTGTTAGAGCCTCGGTGAAACTGGTCAGCTCAAAGTTTGTTTGGCCCGGTCTGCGTAAAGCAGTTAAGGAGTGGGCAGCAGCGTGTGTCCCATGCCAGCGTGCTAAGGTTAACAGGCACACCAAAGCACCGTTGGAACCTTTCCCCATCCCAAGTCGGCGGTTTGATCATGTGCACGTAGACTTAGTAGGCCCTCTGCCTCCATCACAGGGTTTTACTCATCTGCTGACTATGGTAGACCGGACCACCAGGTGGCCAGAGGTGGTTCCTCTGACATCCACGACATCTGCAGTGGTGGCCCGGGCCTTTTTGTCTACCTGGGTTGCACGTTTCGGCCCCCCTTCAGACATTACATCGGACAGGGGCCCGCAGTTTGTTTCGGAGCTTTGGTCTACCATGGCCAAGGGTCTGGGGACTAACGTCCACAGAACCACCGCTTACAACCCCCAAGCTAATGGTTTGTGTGAACGGTTTCACAGGTCATTGAAAGCTGCACTTCGTGCTGCATTGACCGGTGACAACTGGATTGACCGCCTTCCCTGGGTTTTGTTGGGGTTGCGTACCGCAACCAAAGAAGACCTGAGCTCTTCCCCGGCTGAAATGGTTTACGGTCAGCCTGTGCGCGTCCCCGGTGAGTTTTTACCTGAGGTACCCTCACCACAGTTCGCTCCACCGTTGCTCCACCTTTCACCTCAGGAGGCCCCTTTTCGTGTCCCCGGTCCGGTACACCATTGTTTACCGCAGTCATTTGTCCCTAAGAGTCTGGAGTCCTCTAAATTTGTTTTTGTCAAACACAATGCACACAGGACACCACTACAGCCTTTGTATGATGGACCGTTTCGAGTTCTTCAACCAGGTCCGAAACATTTCATTTTGGATTTAGGGGGTCGTACTGAGACTGTCTGTATTGATAGGCTTAAACCAGCTCATGTTATGTCAGATGATCAGGTTGTTACGGCCCAAGCTCCTCGCAGAGGCAGACCTCCATCCACATTATTAACGGACGGCGGTCCTTCTTCCGGAAACTCCCAACGTCCATTGGAGCCCGAATCTTCTGCAGACCCTCCTCGTAGCCCTCCACTTCATCAGACTGGTTCTGCAGGGCCCAGGTTCAGCCGTTCTGGTCGTTTGATCAAACCTAAAATGCGGGACTAGTGATGGACCTTACTGGGTGTTCTGGGGGGGCGTGTGTGGTGGACCACTAGGGGGCTCTACTCACACCCAGTGGACCGAATGTATTACGGGATGCTTTTATTGTGAAAGGTCCAGGGGACCGGATGTTATGTGGGTATATAAAGCAGTGTTGGGCGGGTTCCCGCCAGTTTAGTAGGAGTTGATTAAAAGGTGAAGTTCTGCAGCCTGTCTCCTGTGTCGTCCCTTCACCTCCTCTTACAGTATAAGAGTATGAAAATTTACACCAACTCTAAAACTAAAACTAAAACATTAAACATTTAATGAACATAATACTGTCCTGAGTTTTTGCATACTAGTATAAAAAAGAGTATAAAAAGTATAACTAAAATAAACTAAAGGTTTCTAGCATTGACATTTGCAAAGTGGCAAAGCAGCGTATGAGTTAATGTGCACAGTATATGTATGAGGTAGTAGTTGATGTTGTTATAGAGGCAAAAAGTGGCATATGCAGTAAGGCACATTGGGCATCCCTAAATAAGACCGTTCAGAGCACACTGTATATGTATCAGCAGTGGTGTAGATATTAGAGTAGTGTACTGTAAATGTAAACAGTAGTAATTAAATGTAAGCAGTAGTAATAAAAGTAAACAGTATTAATAAATGTAAACAGAGAATGTAAACAGTATTATGACTATAGGCAGTGATGTAATACAAACATTAGTGCAAGTATGAGAAGTAGTGCAAACTGTATGAGCACATGACCGAGAGTTTAGTGAATAACCCGTTTGATGACACAGAGTCCAGTGTTAAAATCTTTGTGTTGTGTGGTAATGTGTGAGAAAGTTTTAGTGTTAAGGCAGTTCAAATGGGAGGGGGGGCAGAGCAGGCAGAGTGTTTAGCATCCTGACTGCCTGATGAACAGAGCTGTCTCTCAGTCTGCTGGTTCGAGCCTGGAGACTCCTCAGTCTCCTCCCTGATGGCAGCAGTCTAAAGCAGCTGTGTAGTGGGTGTGTGGGATCACCTGCCATGCAGTGGGCTTTCCGAGTGAGGCGTTTGCTGTGTAAGTCCTGCAGTGAGGGCAAGGAGGTGCCCACGATCTTCTCAGCTGCTCTCACAATGCGCTGGAGGCTCTTGCGGCAGGATGCAGTACATGCACCAAACCACACAGTGATGCAGCTGGTCAGGACACTTTCTATGGCACCTCTGTAGAAGGTGCTCATGATGGGGGTTGAAGCTCCAGCCCTTTTCAGCTTGCGGAGAAAGTAGAGACGCTGGTGAGCCTTCTTTGCCAGTGCTGCAGTGTTCCTGCTCCAGGACAGGTCCTTTGAGACATGCACTCCCAGGAACTTGGTGCTGTCTACTCTCTCCACTGCGGTGCTGTTGATGGTCAGAGGGGCATGTTGGGCATCCTTCTTCCTGAAGTCCACAACAATCTCCTTTGTCTTCTCCACGTTGAGAGTGAGATT
>JBBPBX010112917.1:0-10530 GCA_038048925.1 Garcialebias charrua
GGCAGCCCACATATCCCTCCACATAAATGTGTTGGAACTTCTTACAGTGAGGAAAGTGATCAGACACTTTGCCCCACTGCTGCAGGGTCATCACGCATTGGTCCGCATGGACAACGAAAACACGGCGGTTTACATAAATCATTGAGGGGGCATCACTCAGCTTAGCTGTTGAACGCAGACAGAGGATTACTCTGTTAGGTGCACACACATGTGCGTTCTATTAGAGCACTTTATCCCAGGCGTGATAAACAGAGGAACAGATATAATGTTCAGAGGGGGTCCCACGACATCGCTTGCAGCCTCCATCCAGACCTGATCCTCCAGATTGGAGCAGATTTGGGAGAGCGGATGTGGATCTGATGACCACTTGAAAAAACGCCCTATGCCAACTGTTTTTTCTCTCTAAACCCGTGGGACACACCATCAGTGGGGGGTGAACACGTTTGCACACAAACCATGGCCTCAGAAGATGCTTATGTTTTTCCTCTGACTCTGCTCGTTTACAGCTTGTACAGAACTCTGCCGCGCACTTTTTGACCAACACACGAAAATATGAACACATCACTCCTGTCCTGTCCTCTCTACACTGGCTCCCGGTTCAGTTCAGGATACAGTTCAAGCTGCTGCTGTTTGTTTTCAAAGCTCTGAATGGACTTGCTCCCCTCTACATCTCAGAACTTCTGAAAGTCCATCAGCCTGGCAGGGACCTACGATCTGCCAGTCAACACCTGCTGGAGGTGCCTCGCTCGAGGTACAAGCAATGGGGAGACCGGTCATTTTCTGTTGCCGGCCCAAAAGCCTGGAACAGTCTCCCCCTTGAGCTGCGTGCCACCTCTGATCTGACTCTGTTCAAAACCAAACTGAAGACCCACTTGTTCAAAAAAGCTTTCAGTGTGTAACTTTTATTATTTTGTATTTTAGTATGTAGCATCTTTATTTCAATTGCATTTTTATTTCACTTGTTCAAAAAAGCTTTCTGTGTGTAACTTTTATTACTTGTGTTATTTTAGTATGTAGCATTTTTTATTTCCATTGCCTTCTTTTATCGCTGTGGTTTCTTATTCTATTTTCATTGATCTATTGTTCCCGTTTATTCTTCTTTTTATCCTGTTAAGCACCTTGGTCAATGCAAGGCATTGTGGAAGGTGCTATACAAATAAAGTTTATTATTATTATTATTATTATTAATAGCGCAGCTGTTGGAGCAGTTTCAAGAGGAATGGTTGAAGTTAATCCTGATCACCCCAGAAAGCATGAGCGCTTTGCAGTTCCCGGTTCCACCACGGCTTGCTACGCATCCAAGTGGGCAGTTTTTTTCAGAGATGGTTCTTGGAGAGGGATGTGGACCCGATCTCATGCCCCTTAAACTGCATTTTGTCCTTTCTGCAGCTGCTGATGGACAGAAACCTGAAAGTTATGCACCTTAACTCATGTTCCCTGAAGGATGGGAACGAGGTGCAACATAAATGCTATGGGAAATTGCGCTCTGCACGATTACCTGAAGGAATTCAATCACGCCTTTACGGCAGGGGCGTCAGCGTCACGCCAGAGTCCCCGCCCTCTGGGTACTTAAGGCGCCCATCCTACTTTCTCCAAAATGCACTTCACCGAGCTTTCAGCATTGAAAAGGGCCAAGTATGTTGCACCTCGTTCCCTTCCTTCAGGGAACATGAGTTATGGTGCATAACTTTCAGTTCCCTTATCAGTCAGGTCACTCGGTGCAACATAAATGCTATGGGAACGTAATTCATTCACGCCCTTGAAATCCATCCATCCATCCATCCATTTTCTTCCGCTTATCCGGGGTCGGGTCGCGGGGGTAGCAGCCTAAGTAGGGAGGCCCAGACTTCCCTCTCCCCAGCCACTTGGAGCAGCTCCTCTGGGGGAATCCCAAGGCGTTCCCAGGCCAGCCGAGAAACATAGTCCCTCCAGCGTGTCCTGGGTCTTCCTCTGGGTCTCCTCCCGGTGGGACATGCCCGGAACACCTCACCAGGGAGGCGTCCAGGAGGCATCCTAACCAGATGCCCGAGCCACCTCAACTGGCTCCTCTCGATGTGGAGAAGCAGCGGCTCTACTCCGAGTCCCTCCCGGATGACTGAGCTTCTCACCCTATCTCTAAGGGAGAGTCCAGACACCCTGCGGAGAAAACTCATTTCAGCCGCTTGTATCCGAGATCTCGTTCTTTCGGTCACAACCCAAAGCTCATGACCATAGATGAGGGTGGGAACGTAGATCGATCGGTAAATTGAGAGCTTTGCCTTTCGACTCAGCTCTCTCTTCACCACGACAGACCGGTACAGCACCCGCTTCACTGCGGACGCTGCACCTATCCGCCTATCGATCTCACGCTCCAGTTTTCCCTCATTCGTGAACAAGACCCCGAGATACTTAAACTCCTCCACTTGGGGCAGGACCTCCTCCCCGACCCGGAGAGGGCACGCTACCCTTTTCCGGCTCAAGACCATGGCCTCGGATTTGGAGGAACTGATCCTCATCCCGGCCGCATCGCATTCAGCTGCAAACCGCTCCAGTGAAAGCTGTAGATCACGAGCTGATGAAGCCAATAGGACCACATCATCTGCAAAAAACAGAGAAGCGATTCTAAGGCCACCAAAACGGATCCTCTCAACACCTTGGCTGCGCCTAGAAATTCTGTCCATAAAAGTTATAAACAGAATCGGTGACAAAGGGCAACCTTGGCGGAGTCCAACTCTCACCGGAAACGAGCCTGACTTACTGCCGGCAATGCGGACCAAGCTCTGACACCGGTCGTACAGGGACCTAACAGCCCATATCAATGGGCCTGGTACCCCATACTCCCGGAGTACCCGCCACAGAACCCCCCGAGGGACGCGGTCGAATGCCTTTTCCAAGTCTACAAAGCGCCCTTGAAATGCTCAGCAAAATGCATCCTAGTGTGAACGTCCGCCTTTATTCAATAGGCATCTCAAGGCCGCTTTCTACTGTGTGTTAGAAAGGACAGCCTGAGTGACGTCACACGCAGTAACGTCCAAACTGTAATGCTTTGCAAACGTATTTGTAGAGCTCCAGTTCGCAGCCGCACAGATGTCTGCAACTGGTACACCCTTGAACAATGACCACGAGGTGGCCAAGCCCCGAGTGGAGTGGGCACGCACTCCAGAGGGCACCTGTTGACCTTTGCTACTGTACGCCCTTTTTATGGCCTCAGTCACCCAGTGTGAGAGGCGCTGCTTTGATAGGGCCCTACCAGTAGCTGGGGCCGCAAAGCAGACAAACAGTTGATTTGTTTCCCTCCATTCAGCTGTTCTCTGCATGTAAGCGCTCAAAGCTCTCACAGGACAGAGAGCCTTCAGCCTTTTCTGTTCCTGAGTGAGGACAGGAGCAGGTGGAAAAGAAGAGAGATCAAAGTCCTGACTTCTGGGGTTCAGAGTCAAGACCTTAGGGATATACGCAGGATTGGGCCTTAGGGTGACCTTTGACCCATCAGGGGCAAACCTGGTACACATTGGGTGCACGGACAAAGCATGGAGGTCACCCACACGTTTTGCCGAGCACAGAGCCAGAAGCAGAGCGGTCTTATAAGATAATAAATATATCTTAATATCGCTCAGTGGTTTGAATGGGAGGTCACAGAGAGCCCCCAAGACCAGAGTAAGATCCCATCCAGGGGTCAAGATCCTGCTGGGGGGTCTCTTCCTTAGCACGCCCTTCATAAATCTTATTATGAACGGGTGCGCGCCAGGCGTCCTGCTACCCCAGCCCTCGTGACATGCTGAAATAGCTAATAAAAACACCTTAATGGTTGAGAAAGAAAGATTTTTCTCAATCAGGTCTTGAAGAAAGGTGAGGAGCTGGACCAAGTCACATGAATAAGAAATAATGTTTCTTTCCATGCACCAAGCTTCAAAAATACGTCATTTCCAGGCGTAGAGAGACTGTGTTTACACAGCTCGGGCGTTTTGAATGGTATTTACCACATTCTCTGGCAGGCCTGAGGCCACCAGTTTGTTCCTCTCAGCCACCAAGCTGAAATTTGCCACAGCTCCCAACATAAGCAGCGAGGCTGTTCCTTCTGGTGACATGGCAGGTCCCTGGAGAGGAGCAGGTGGCGGAGCCAGCTCCTCCTCGAGGGTCCTGATTTCTGTGGCCCTTTGAGGGCCAACCAGGTTAGGGAGAGGGCCCTCCTGCAGATGCATCTCCATACCTCTCTGATCGAGAGTGTTAGGAGGCAGAGGCAATCTGCTGTCATTATTGGACAAAAGTGGAACAGAATGCCTGTTTTTCTTGTTTTTGTAGGGAGTCATGGTTCGGAGTGGGTGCAAGTTCTGGATAGGAGCAGACCTCTTGACTCCAGCTCCCTTCATGGTTGGGTGTGGATCACTGGTCTCCGGTCTCATCAGTGCCCTGGAGCCTGATGAACTTCTGGGAGGTTGTGTTCCACCTGATGGGAGGGTCTCGTTTAATAGTAGAACTGATTCAGTGCAGCGAGCGTGGTCACACGCTGTAGGATCATTGCTTGAGCAGGGCATGTCGCCCACTGAGGGTAAGTGGACAGTTTCAGCATGCAGATGTGAAGCTGTCCGAGATAGTCCTCCGTGTTGAGCAGTTTTTTTGTTTGGCTGGTGACAGAAAGTCCAGTCCCCTTCGATTAGAGGGAAGAAGAATCTGATTTAGCCCTGGAGCCATTTCTACTCTGCATTGAGTGTTTACACATGCTACAGTATCATCACCACCTCCTTTGTGAACGTGTGACACTGGTTTTGGCCTGTGGGCTTCTGTCGTAACTCCCCAGTCATTTACTGGAATCCATTGAATAGGAGCTGGCCCGGAAGGTGGGCTGCCAGGTTCTGTCGGCGCGCCCCCCTGGAGCGTGGACGTGTCACAGGTTTGTTTGATTTGTGTATTGCCGGCCCCATTATTTACAACGGGGTGGGAACTGGAACATGTGACCCCCCTCACCTGTCTCTGTGAGGACTGACGGGCCTGTTTGCCGACGCCTCTGGCACTGTCTGTTGCAAACAGACCCGAGGCACCCAGCTGGGGTTTATTGATTAGACTAACATCCCGTGAGCCGTGAGGGAGAGGGGAATGATGGCCCCCGCCCTTTATGTCGGGCCGTGCTGCTGATGTTACTCTGTTCTGTTTGTTGTTTGTTGTTGTTTTTTTGAGTCAAGAAACAGAGAGGGGCTGTTTTTTTTGCTTTATTCGTGCTTATGAGTAACGACATATTTGACTTTATGTCACTCACAGCAGAAAAAACATGATTCGTGCATAAAATAAAGTCACTAGCTTTTTGTACCATGTTATAAACAAATTCTGGACGTGAAAAGATCATTTCCCTTACCACGTGGGCGGGTGATCGTGTAAAGTCAAGAAGAGGGCCTGGTTCGTCAGGTCCGTTTCTGTCTGGCGTCCCGGTTCGCCGAGAAGGCCCTATGTCAGACCACCTGGCGGGGAACAAATCTGTTCTTACTCCAGGCGTGTTCAGCCCGAGGTGGGTCCGACGGTGTTCTCCACCGGTGCTCGGCCTCGTATGCCGGCCGCTTTTGCGGTGGGACACGTGTGGTTGAATGGTGTCGAGGCTGCGGGGTCTGCTCCCAGCTGACTCCCTGGGGGGGGGGAAGGCTCTTCTGGGGATGCCTACCCGGAGAGCCTCAGCCTGTTTGCGCCTCTGGTCCAGTCTGGTCTGAATTCGATCCAGAGCTTTTCCGAATAATCCCGTCGGCTCTATGGAGTGGTGCAGAAAAGGAATTTTTTTGTCCCTCCGGGAGGTCAGTTAGAGTCATCCACAGATGGCATTGTGCGATGACCACCTCAGCCATGCCTCTGCCTTGTGCAATAGCTGCTGTCCCCATCATGCGGAGCACAAAGTCTGTTGCCCTGCATGCTTCTTCCAGCACGTCAGCGGCAGCCTGTCTGTCCGTCATTACCTGGGGCTCCTGCAGTTTTTTAGCCAGATACGCCTGCATCATGGCAGACGCGTTCATTGAGTCATGTCCGGGTCTGTTGGCGCCGCAGTAGCGCCTATGGCTTTTAGCGTCCTCACCGCCTCCAGCATCTGGCTGCAGTGTGGGCATGAGTCGGACGCATCCAGCGCCATGTTTGCATGTAGGATTCCCAGGCAGACAGGACAGGCCTCATGGGTGTCCATCGCCGAGAGGGAAAAACCGCATCCGCTGGGGCAGGCGCGCGAGGTCGGGCTCGCTGTCCTGCTAGTCTTTTTCAGAAGTCTTGTCTTTCACTTTCCTTTCTCCGGAGGCATGTCCGAGATAAGACGAGCGAGTCCTTCCAAGATCCTCTTTTTTTTTTAGACGTCTCCTCCGTCGCGTCGCTTTCGCTGGCTAGCCTGCTACGAAATTAGCAGAGGTAGCGATGTGACGCAGTTTAGCGCCGTTGAGCGAAGCAGTCTGCGGAAAGAGGAGAAGAAAAAACTTTGGGTTTAGGTAAAATGTGCCAGACTAGCTTTCGCTAGCCCGGCAGTACGCAGGAAGAATTCTCTGTACGCCCTGTGTAGGGAGCAAGCTCACCTCCGGTTGAGCGATGAAGCACAGAGAAGTCCCGCAAAGAGAGTTCAGGTTTAAGCGAGGTGAAGGGCAATAAGAGAAAGTAGGATGGGCGTCAGCGCCTTAAGTACCCAGAGGGCGGGGACTCTGGTGTGACGCTGACACCTCTGCCGTAAAGGCGTGATTGTATTCCTTCAGGTAATCATGCGGAGCGCAATTTCCCATAGCATTTATGTTGCACCGAGAGACCTGACTGATAAGGGAACTGGCCTTCAGCATGATTAAAACACGCTACAACCGTATCTTCCTGTCATGAGGGTTTTAATGGCAGAACGGTTTTTAATCGCCCTCTGATTAAACGTTTTTCTGAAGGGCGCACGCAGACTCAGGCCCGTGTCACGCGTTTTACTTCCACAATGGGACTTGACGCTCATACTCCGTAAGTTGTCTAAGGAACCGTTTGAACCCTTGGATTAGGTACCACTGGAATTTCTGTCTTTTAAGACAGCTTTGCTGTTAGCTCTGAAATCATCAAAGAGAGGGAGAGACCTCTCCACCTTTTCCATACCCCCCTCCTATCTCAGAATTTAAGGTGACAAGAGCTCAGCTATGCTTTGAACAAACCTTGCTTTTACACCTAAAAGCATCACGAGTTCTTTCAGATCCAGAGTTATAACACTGGATGGGTTCTCCCTCCATCCACAGAACTCTGAAGAGGAGGCACAAGTGTAGAGCATTAAGTGTAGAACCACTAGACTGAGGAACAGCTTCTACCCTGAGGCTGTTAGACTCATGAATATCTAACCAGAATAATCACTGTGAAATATCACATCATGTTGCTGCTGATCTGTTTCATGTTGCTGCTGATCTGTTTCATGTTGCTGCTGATCTGTTTCATGTTGCTGCTGATCTGTTTCATGTTGCTGCTGATCTGTTTCATGTTGCTGCTGATCTGTTTCATGTTGCTGCTGATCTGTTTCATGTTGCTGCTGATCTGTTTCATGTTGCTGCTGATCTGTTTCATGTTGCTGCTGATCTGTTTCATGTTGCTGCTGATCTGTTTCATGTTGCTGCTGATCTGTTTCATGTTGCTGCTGATCTGTTTCATGTTGCTGCTGATCTGTTTCATGTTGCTGCTGATCTGTTTCATGTTGCTGCTGATCTGTTTCATGTTGCTGCTGATCTGTTTCATGTTGCTGCTGATCTGTTTCATGTTGCTGCTGATCTGTTTCATGTTGCTGCTGATCTGTTTCATGTTGCTGCTGATCTGTTTCATGTTGCTGCTGATCTGTTTCATGTTGCTGCTGATCTGTTTCATGTTGCTGCTGATCTGTTTCATGTTGCTGCTGATCTGTTTCATGTTGCTGCTGATCTGTTTCATGTTGCTGCTGATCTGTTTCATGTTGCTGCTGATCTGTTTCATGTTGCTGCTGATCTGTTTCATGTTGCTGCTGATCTGTTTCATGTTGCTGCTGATCTGTTTCATGTTGCTGCTGATCTGTTTCATGTTGCTGCTGATCTGTTTCATGTTGCTGCTGATCTGTTTCATGTTGCTGCTGATCTGTTTCATGTTGCTGCTGATCTGTTTCATGTTGCTGCTGATCTGTTTCATGTTGCTGCTGATCTGTTTCATGTTGCTGCTGATCTGTTTCATGTTGCTGCTGATCTGTTTCATGTTGCTGCTGATCTGTTTCATGTTGCTGCTGATCTGTTTCATGTTGCTGCTGATCTGTTTCATGTTGCTGCTGATCTGTTTCATGTTGCTGCTGATCTGTTTCATGTTGCTGCTGATCTGTTTCATGTTGCTGCTGATCTGTTTCATGTTGCTGCTGATCTGTTTCATGTTGCTGCTGATCTGTTTCATGTTGCTGCTGATCTGTTTCATGTTGCTGCTGATCTGTTTCATGTTGCTGCTGATCTGTTTCATGTTGCTGCTGATCTGTTTCATGTTGCTGCTGATCTGTTTCATGTTGCTGCTGATCTGTTTCATGTTGCTGCTGATCTGTTTCATGTTGCTGCTGATCTGTTTCATGTTGCTGCTGATCTGTTTCATGTTGCTGCTGATCTGTTTCATGTTGCTGCTGATCTGTTTCATGTTGCTGCTGATCTGTTTCATGTTGCTGCTGATCTGTTTCATGTTGCTGCTGATCTGTTTCATGTTGCTGCTGATCTGTTTCATGTTGCTGCTGATCTGTTTCATGTTGCTGCTGATCTGTTTCATGTTGCTGCTGATCTGTTTCATGTTGCTGCTGATCTGTTTCATGTTGCTGCTGATCTGTTTCATGTTGCTGCTGATCTGTTTCATGTTGCTGCTGATCTGTTTCATGTTGCTGCTGATCTGTTTCATGTTGCTGCTGATCTGTTTCATGTTGCTGCTGATCTGTTTCATGTTGCTGCTGATCTGTTTCATGTTGCTGCTGATCTGTTTCATGTTGCTGCTGATCTGTTTCATGTTGCTGCTGATCTGTTTCATGTTGCTGCTGATCTGTTTCATGTTGCTGCTGATCTGTTTCATGTTGCTGCTGATCTGTTTCATGTTGCTGCTGATCTGTTTCATGTTGCTGCTGATCTGTTTCATGTTGCTGCTGATCTGTTTCATGTTGCTGCTGATCTGTTTCATGTTGCTGCTGATCTGTTTCATGTTGCTGCTGATCTGTTTCATGTTGCTGCTGATCTGTTTCATGTTGCTGCTGATCTGTTTCATGTTGCTGCTGATCTGTTTCATGTTGCTGCTGATCTGTTTCATGTTGCTGCTGATCTGTTTCATGTTGCTGCTGATCTGTTTCATGTTGCTGCTGATCTGTTTCATGTTGCTGCTGATCTGTTTCATGTTGCTGCTGATCTGTTTCATGTTGCTGCTGATCTGTTTCATGTTGCTGCTGATCTGTTTCATGTTGCTGCTGATCTGTTTCATGTTGCTGCTGATCTGTTTCATGTTGCTGCTGATCTGTTTCATGTTGCTGCTGATCTGTTTCATGTTGCTGCTGATCTGTTTCATGTTGCTGCTGATCTGTTTCATGTTGCTGCTGATCTGTTTCATGTTGCTGCTGATCTGTTTCATGTTGCTGCTGATCTGTTTCATGTTGCTGCTGATCTGTTTCATGTTGCTGCTGATCTGTTTCATGTTGCTGCTGATCTGTTTCATGTTGCTGCTGATCTGTTTCATGTTGCTGCTGATCTGTTTCATGTTGCTGCTGATCTGTTTCATGTTGCTGCTGATCTGTTTCATGTTGCTGCTGATCTGTTTCATGTTGCTGCTGATCTGTTTCATGTTGCTGCTGATCTGTTTCATGTTGCTGCTGATCTGTTTCATGTTGCTGCTGATCTGTTTCATGTTGCTGCTGATCTGTTTCATGTTGCTGCTGATCTGTTTCATGTTGCTGCTGATCTGTTTCATGTTGCTGCTGATCTGTTTCATGTTGCTGCTGATCTGTTTCATGTTGCTGCTGATCTGTTTCATGTTGCTGCTGATCTGTTTCATGTTGCTGCTGATCTGTTTCATGTTGCTGCTGATCTGTTTCATGTTGCTGCTGATCTGTTTCATGTTGCTGCTGATCTGTTTCATGTTGCTGCTGATCTGTTTCATGTTGCTGCTGATCTGTTTCATGTTGCTGCTGATCTGTTTCATGTTGCTGCTGATCTGTTTCATGTTGCTGCTGATCTGTTTCATGTTGCTGCTGATCTGTTTCATGTTGCTGCTGATCTGTTTCATGTTGCTGCTGATCTGTTTCATGTTGCTGCTGATCTGTTTCATGTTGCTGCTGATCTGTTTCATGTTGCTGCTGATCTGTTTCATGTTGCTGCTGATCTGTTTCATGTTGCTGCTGATCTGTTTCATGTTGCTGCTGATCTGTTTCATGTTGCTGCTGATCTGTTTCATGTTGCTGCTGATCTGTTTCATGTTGCTGCTGATCTGTTTCATGTTGCTGCTGATCTGTTTCATGTTGCTGCTGATCTGTTTCATGTTGCTGCTGATCTGTTTCATGTTGCTGCTGATCTGTTTCATGTTGCTGCTGATCTGTTTCATGTTGCTGCTGATCTGTTT